>JBBYHQ010014854.1:0-34881 GCA_038382645.1 Spergularia azorica | reverse complement strand
GGGGGTTTTATTAAAGAAATTGACTCATTGATTAAGTTCTCAATTTCCTTAATTCTGCTCATTCTACTCCAATTTTTATTTTTTGGCTGAAAAATTGATTCTTATGTTGTTAAGTTCAGTTTTTTGGTTTGGTGAAGATTACCCGTAAACAAACCTAGGTAACCCTAATCATTACCCTAGTATACCAAACTTGCAAATCCATGAATTACTACCCCCCTAATCAATCCCCCCTAATCAATTCCCCATGAATTTATTCCTCCTTAACTCATTCCTTGCATACCAGGCAAGGCCTAAGTGTGTATCTTGATTGCTCTTCAATTATTTAGTTTGTGCAATGGCAAAATTCACTTGAATGTTTACATTCATAACCATATTTGCCTCCTCACCCTGAATCCCAATTGATTTCCGCCACATACCATGCGCAAACTGATTATCGATAAAAAAAATGATCCACACTCAAAATCTTCCCAGAACATAACACAAACATTGGGACTACGTCATCTTGGTTTATGCTGCTGCAAAAACCCATGCATATTAATCTTATGTACCAACATGGTCCAGCAAAATGGACGGACCTTACGAGGAGCCTTTGATTTCCAAATACCATTAGAACTAAACCCAATGCAGATGAAGCAAAAAGGACTTACAACTCAAATGATTGGAACAATCTTCACTCCGTACTTGTTTATCACTGGTACAATAAACAATTGCACCTCTCCAGAATAGAAATCAAAGCAGCATGTTCCTCCAGTTTCCACTCATGAATAGCTCTTTGCAAATGGAAACATCTAGAGCTACCAGCATGTATATAAAAGCTGAAAAAGTGCCATTATGGATATCCAAGACGCTATATACATTAGAGACAAACTGGCAAAGCATTGCTCACCAATCCATCTATTATCCCAAATCTCACTCTCTTCCCATTTCCGAACTTGTAAGTTGTAAGACACCAAATGAGAAATTTTGTGATATTTGGGAAATATGAACCTCGAAGAGGAAGGATGAGTTACGGATCCTACCCAATCGCCTCAGTACAATACCGGATTTGAATATTACGCTGCCAAAGAAAGGAAGATATCCAAAAAAAATGCTATATCCACTTTACCAACCCCATGCATTTTTAAAACCCATTCGACTAAAAACCAAACATCAATTAGGACTTAGACTGAAGCCTTTGTCTACACAGAACCTACTAAGAAACAAGATGATCTGTCCCTCTATCATTTGTTGCTGACCAGTAACCACAAAGGTTCTCTCTCTCCCCCTAACCATTTAGCTCGCCACTGGTAATTTGAACAATTAGAGATATCCACAGTAGCATAGTTTGACAGCCAGCCATCTTGCCAAATACCTCAAACAAGTGGGCATTTAGATGAATTCCAAAAACCCTATACTCGCGCAAAATTAAATCTTCATCCCAGACACCATACACAAACTTTTGGAAACATAAGTACCACAGGGCGAAACAGGTTTCGAGTGATTATTTCTAAACAATTCACATGGGCACCAAACAATGGGAACCAGAATAAACCAAACATACCAAGAATAACCACTAAATAAAACTAAACTTTCATGGACTGATGACAAAATAATGAATCAGCGGAAATAAGTTGCTCTCATGAATCTCATCTTCATCTTCCAGACAAGGGTTTTTAACTCTCATCCCTTGAAAGAGAGTGACGATCTCCCCTTGTCAACCCCACCAATCCCAATCTTATTCTCTTCCAGCCCTAGGGTGAAACTACTTGCCAAGCTAAAATTCCTCTCATGGGCACCAAAATACTCCATAATCGGACTTACATCAAAGGAAAACCCGAAGACAAACTTGGCCTAAATAACTCAATTCGGCATCAAAATAACCCCAACAAAACCAACAAACTCACTAAAAAAAAGGTAATGCAATCTAAAATTAACCTTAGATGAAACTCCAAAGAGAAAGTTAAGCTAAAGTAATCATATGGGCACCAAACCCCTCAATAGAAGAGCTCAAAACACAACACTTGGAAGACACATTTTGGCTTAATGACTCACTATGGCCACCAAAACCCTCAATAGTAAAGCTCAAAATGAAACACTTAAAAGTCAAATTTCGGCTAAATTACTCAAACGGGCACCAAAACCCTCAATAATGGACCTCAATACAACACACTTATAACACAAGTTTCGGCTAAAGTGATCACATTCGCACCAACAACCCTCAATTGTATAGCTCAAAACAAAACACTTGGAAGTCAAATTTCGGCTAAACTACTCACACGAGCACCACAACCCTCAATAGTAGACCTCTATACAACACACTTCTAACACAAATTCCGGCTAAAACAGTCACATTGGACACCAAATTAACCACACCACAACCCCATAACGATCACAATATACTACTCCAACAAACCTAAATTAACCTAAATCATTCAACTGGGCACCAACTAAATTCCAGAGAAATCACAAAATTCGAAAACTCAAACCGAATTTTGGCTAAATTACCAACATGGGCACTAAATTAACTGCACCACAACCCCATAAAGATCACAACAAAGCTAAATTAACCTAAAATTACTCAACTGGGCACCAACTAAATTCCAACAAAAATCACAAAATTCGACAAACTAAACCAAATTACTCAACTGGGCACCAAATTAAACTTACCACAATCAAACTAATCAAAGAAAAAAACCCTTCAAAACAGTAAAACCCTTAAAAAGAGTAAAAAAGAAGTTACCTTTGGATGAAACTTAATCTGCCAAGATTCAGAAGGAGGAGCTTCAAGAGTAGCGATAGTGTGATTAGTGTCGACGTCGAAGACCCTAACGAGGCTGTCAAGGGAGGCGGAGGCGGCGATGACGCCGGAAGGATGGGCGGCGACGGCGACAACTCCGAGACTGTGGCCGCCGTTGGTCCTCTCCAACACCAGGTCGTCGTCGGTGGGGCCCGTCCTCCACACCTTCACCGTCTCGTCGAGAGCGCCGGTGAGAAGGAGTGCGTTTTGGCGGGTTTCGCTTGGTGGGACCCAAGTGTTTGTCCAGATGGACTCCTCGTGGGCTGACTCTAGGGATTTTAGACCTGCTAGCTTCATTGATACGACGCCGGAGTTTTGAACTTTTGATTGCTGGAGAGAGGAGAGAGGGAGAGAGGAGAGAGTGTTGCTTTGAGTTTGTGTGTGTGTGTTTGAGTGGAGAAAGTCTTCGAGGGAAAGGTTTTAGTAAAGTTGGACTTCGGAGGGAGGATCGATAGTCGATACCGATACCGATACCGATACCGATATCGACGCGACACGGCACGACACGAAATCTTGATGCTGGCGGAACGGAAATACGGATGGATATGGAAAATAAAGGGTTTGTTTGGATAGCGCGGGAATTTGGAATTCCGTATTCGTAATACCAATTCTTTTTTTTTTTCTTTTTTTGAGTTCAGTTCTAGTGAAGTACATGGAGTATATACTATATAGTAGCTTCCTTGGAAACATGATTCACAATTCAGTGAACTAAAAAAAATTAAAAAAATCACGATTCTACAATAGTTACAAAGACATGTGATGTGACGATTGCAATTATCCTAGCACCATCAGTGGGTTATAATAGCTACAAAAAAAACTGGTGCGTAAGATATGGTTGATCGAATAAAGTAATAGTCCATACTAGACAATTGAAGGATGTACTCCGTATATATTAGATGACATTTTGGATCCACATCAATTATAAGCATGAATTTACTTGAGCAATTGGTAGGATTAGCTAAAAGGTGTTTCACTTGTGTGATCTAAAGATTGAATTCATGTAACACAAAATCTTCAATAGTTGACTCTTTAAACCCAGATACCGACATGATACAAATATCTTAATTGCGCCGCAAAAGAATGATACGAAAACTAAATGTAAATAACACTCCGAAAAAACATAATATTAAGCATTGTAGTGATTATATAGGAATATAGTAGACAATGAACTTAGGGGTTCATTGAAATAAACAAGAAACTGCTTTTTTGGATTACAATCCCTTTACAAACAACAAAGTCCACATTTCAAATCCTACGTGTTGGTGAATTTAAAAATTCAAAGTTACCCTGGTAAGCCAAGTGTAACAACAAATCAGGAACACCTTCTCCACTTAGTGCACTAGTTAATATAATCAGGTTACTATGGATCTTCTTCTTCTTATTATCAGGATACAACTGAGCGTTTATATCATGTTCCTTGAATTGTCCAATAATCTCTATGATCCTTGAGTTAACTAGGTTTTGTACATCGCGGCTCTGTTGCTTCATGGCCTTAAAAAGTGCCGCATTGTGACATGTTTTCCAGCCGTCAATCCGGTCTAGATTGTTCAACACCACAAGAAAATCTTTGTTTTTACTCGTATTCAAAAGGTTCAGTGACGACTCCTCAACCGTCTTTGGCGTTAATCCTTCCATGATATCGACCACGACGACGACAATCTGACACGACGACCCAATTATTAACCCCCGTGTACTCTCTTCATCGTCGATCAAAACAAGACCAGGAACATATAGTGTTGCGTTTGGATACAATTCCTTGGTCCTCTCTTTAATTTTTGCAACAGAAACATAACATGCCTTTTGTGGATCTTCATCAACGGTTGCACTGCTGCTACTATTACCTCTGATACAATAATTTGCCAATTTTTTCTTATCACTATGCCCTACAAAACAACAAATTGGAGAACTCTCTTCACTTTCAAATATACTTTTACTCATCTTTAACACCAATAAAGAAGGCAAAACACACACATATTAAGTAAAAGGGCTGCCCACCTTTTATATTTATAGATATATCAAACTAATCCCTAATCATACTCGAATCGTATAAAAATAAGTCATTAAGTCATTCCTAATTGTAAACGGAGAGAGTTTATGGTAAATTTATTGACAGTGTGAGTTTATGGTAAATTCAATCAAAGGCAAATAATCAAGTCACTTCTAATCATGAAAGGAGAGCTTTTATTAAGGCAAATTTATTTACGGGAAGGTTTATACAAGTTTAATCATCGTCATTAGTCGTTCATTCATAAAGCAGTGTAGAGTGATGTAGTATGGCTCAATTTTGCTTGAACATTTCATACAAAGACTAGTTTTTCGAACAAATAGACCGAATACCTTTCATCAACTCTATACGGGAAAAATGATCAGGCTCTTACCGAAAGCTATGAAAATGCTACTCGTACTATGATACACTTGAGGACTCGATTTGCTGACGACTATGAATGAACTTAGGCTGACTTTAGCATCCTTCTGCAGGTGAAATTTTCTCGAAATTGGTCTTCAGTGTAGGCTCATGCATCTGTGCCTTGTACCACTTAGCACAGACTAGATACAGGCTGAAATTTATCAAGCTTAGAATGGACAGGAGGCCATAGAAGCAGTCAAGCCTTCCGCTGTTGACATTATCACCTATCCATCCTCGTCCCTCAAAGCTCGAGGTGATCTTCTGAACAATAGAAACCAAGAAGCTGCTCATAAAGAAACCAAGCGAGATTGAAGAGAGGAAGAGGCCGGTGCTCAGCCCTTTCATCCCTGCTGGGGACTTGGTTATGAAGAAATCCAACTGTCCGGTGTATGTAAATGCCTCTCCTGCGCCCACCAGGAAGAACTGAGGGATCAGTAGGAAAACGCTGACTGGGAGAGTTGATGATTCATTGGCTTCTGTGACCACTGAACGGCGTTTCATTTCACATACGGCTGCAACTGCCATACCTAACGTGGATAGGACTAGACCCACAGCGATACTCTGCAGGTTTGTCAAACCTGTCCAGGAGTTCACAAAAGATGTTACTGGTGTATAACAAACTGTCGTATGAATTGTTTTAACATCTTTAGTCAACAGTTGAACTGATGTATTTACAATCTTAAACTTCAGAGAGACATCTTACCGTGCTTCCCTTTCAATTTTTTCCACAGTGGAACGAATATGCGGTCATAAACTGCCAGGGTGATTAACACTGCCAGTACGAAGAACGCAGTTAATGAGCCAGCTGGTATTTGGAAACTACCAATCGATCTCCTCATGATCGATGCTTGTTCTACTGAGAAGGTAAGCATTTGTGCATACGTAGTCCAGAATAAGATTGTTGTTGACCATACTGGTAGCAGTCTGATCATCGCCTTTACCTCTTCCACTCTTGTAACTGTGCAGAGCTTCCAGGGGTTGCAATCCAAGACACCATTTTTCACAAAGTCTCCTTCAGCAATGATTGCAGCTTTATCCAAGAATCTATACAAACAAGCAAGCAAAAAGATCAGAAACACTAATGTCTCCAAAGAGTGAGAAAATAGGGCACAATGGTTCTGTCATATGTTATGTGATAAAGAGAATATCGCTACATATTCAGTAGCCGATCGACTATGGTACTGATCTGTGCAATCACCACACGGCACCATCAGGGAGAGAAAAACCTAAAGGCAGGTAGAATTCCGTATACTGAACCAAAAACTCTTACCTGAACTGATTGGTGTGATAAATTCTTGAAACCACACTCAAATTTTCATTTAGGAGGTCTGTATTGAAAGGAATGTTCATTTTCCGTTTCTTTGCAGCAGCTGCAATCACTTGGAGGATATGAGCAATAGGGCTTCCAGAAGTTTTCTTGTATCTGTATTTCTTAGTTCCCAAGAAAAATGCAAAGATGGCAATAAACATCGAAAGCGAGCAAATTCCATAAGCCAAGCTCCGACTGACTTCATCTTGGATGTAGACAAGGACCGTCACTGCTAGTAAAGATCCTGTGCTAATGAAGAAGAAGAACCTGTTAAAGAAACAGGCCAAGATTGTCTTTTCCTTCTCATCACTATCATCAAACTGGTCAGCTCCAAACCCTGAAACACTTGATTTCAAGCCACCAGTTCCAAGAGCAATGAGGTACAGAGAAAGATAGAGAACTCCCATCTGGAAGCTGCTTGCAGGTTCGCATTTGCTTGTTGTGGTGTTCACACAAGGTGGTGGGCGTAAACTCGGCAGTTTAGTTGATACAACTAACATGATAGTACCCTGGTCAAGAAACGTTTTTTAGTAAGCTGGTTGGCAGTCACAGGTAAGAAAAACGGAGGAAATAATTAATACATCGGATTCATGACAGAACGTACCATGGTCTGAATGATGGCAGAGATCCCCACAGTTCTGTATCTCCCAAGGTAGGAATCAGCAAGAAATCCTCCCAGCAAACATAAGAAAAATGAGGTGCCCATAAAATCAGTAATAACGTTCGCTGACGTTGAACTAGGCAGGTGCATTTGACTGGTCAAGTATGTAACCAGGTTGACCGCTATAGCCATAGTTGAAAGCCTCTCACATAACTCGATTCCTGTGGAGTACAAGTGAAAGAAGAAATTATAATCGCAGATCAAAAGAAAGCTACATAAGTGATAAGCCAATCCTTACAAGAAAAAAAAAATCTGATGAATGTGCCACTATATCAAAGACAAAAGAGAGAGGAACTTAAAAGGAAATCAGGAATTAACAGCATTACATACCTAAAATGAATGTTGCAGGAATCCAACCACCGGTTTTTGACTTGTCAGCAGGTAAGCCTTTGTAGTCGAAAGTTTCTGCAAGGGTGGTCGTCATATTCATTCACTGCATGAAACATTATGTTAGCATGTTCCACATAATTGAGGATGACTGCAGGTATAAGCACACACGAAAAAATATCCAACCTTGTGAATGATTAAGAGAAATGCACTGCTCAGAATAAGATAGGATTTATATTAAGAAAGGAAGATAGTTAGGTTATTATTTCATTCAAGCTTGAGTTCACATATAATCAAAGGACATGCTAACTCCTTATATAAGGAAATAAACTGATACAACTGAACTCATGCTACAGAAAGTTAGACAGCTGTTTCCACTCATAGTATCTGCCCAAAAGAGTGAAGATATTCAAGTATATTCCCATTCTGGGACAGTATCTTAACTAAAATTGCAGTAGGAACAGCATTGGATCAAAGGTAGGACAACGTACCAATCTTTCACTGCCCTTTAGAAGCTGTTCAATACATTAGTATTAATTAAGATACAGTTATTTTCACCTTTTTACTGACGACACTTGGGTAATCAGATTGATGATATAAGATATAATCATTGAGATTTTTTTCTAGTAGTGACTAATAGTAAGCAGAGACCACAAAGGGACTAAAATTTAATGGCAAAGGTACAAAGGCCAAGCAGCATCATTGCTTAATAGTCCACTATTCTCACTTATCAGCTTTGCAAACTATTCTGAGCATCCACTGTTCTCACTTATCAGCATTGCAGCTATAATCATATCCTACGTAACTAAGGACTGGTGAGCATGAAGCTGTTTTCCAATGAGCAAAAAGTCGTTTTGGTCTTCAACTTAACTCAGTCTTTTCACCCTTTTGTGGCGATATGTAAAAGTTTCTGGACACTTCAACATGAATCAAAACCATACCAACACAAGATGAAATCATACTGGCCAAGTCCTAGTAGCCTGCAGACTCCTTACAAGTCACTACTACCTGATATGATCCAAGTCATAAAGAAGGATGAGAACCAATATGCCACGTGATCAAATGCTTACTTTTGCTTCTACAAATTAAAAGATATACGCAGCTAAATTGTGATTTTGCATTTATGACACTGATTGTCCATCTTCATATTTCTTTTACTTTTATTGTTCTTCTGGTTTTCAAGTACCATGATGCTCAACGCTGATGCATTAAATGAAAAAAGAAATTTCATGTAAAGACAAAGAAATTGTCGTTATTAAATCTATCAAAAACATTAACAGAATGAAGCTGCCGAAGTTCAGAGAATGACTGCTGATATAACAATTAACAGACCAGACACAAAAAGTGAATGCTGCATACTAAATAGACCATACACTACCTCTGTGAAACTGCGTATGACACTGTATGCACTGTGCAATCATTTACAATGCCAATATAAGGCATTGGCTATCATGCTCAAACTTTAACTCCACCCCCGCCCTGGACAGCAGAATATCTTCCCGGGGAAAATATCTTCCTGAAGAATTGCTTTGCTTATTTGCATGAGGGAAAATCTGGAAAGTATGAAGGACTGGAAGACCACAATTTCTATTCTTGTTGAATTTAACAGAAAAAAAATAAAAAAAATTCAGATGCCTTTTCCCACTGCAATACCATTTTATTATTGAAAGATTTTCTGCTTAAAATGCTTTCCATTTTCCCTCAAACAAAATGGAGCAGATGCAACTCTCGGAATTGTACAATCAGCTGAATTTTGATGTCATTGGCCCAACAGTCCCAAATGCTCGTCAAATATTTGGTGAATTTCGATTTATAAGTTCTAAAACTCATTCTCAATTTCTAGTACAGTAGTTGAGTTATAACCATCAAGTTAAAATCTACTAGCCACCATAGTCGACGAGAATGAAGGCAGTTAAAGAGCTTTGCCATAACTAGGAATGATAGATTTATTCCAAGAAAATTAATATCCCAAAAGTCAATTTATGCCAAGAAAATTAATATCCCAAGAGTGGGTTTATACCAAGAAAATAAATATCCCAATAGTGGATTTATCCCAAGAAAATCAATATCTCAGAGTGATATCCCAAGAGTGGGTTTATTCCAAGAAAATAAATATCCCAAGAGTGGAGATACAAATGAAAAGAAAACCTTAAAAACATTGTTGCAAAAGAAAATATCATACTTTACATCCTTAACATAGATGAAATTATGAATGCTCCAGGCTTCAGCCAACCAGGATAGCAGATTATAATATGATTTCCTTTAAGGTAGTGGATTAAGCACATAAGCAAGTGGTTATCTTTATGGAACATAACTAATCAAGAGACACATATTAACAAGTAAGATTAGGACACCTTACTCAACAGAGCAATCAATGATGCAAGTGAATCTATATAGAAACGGAAATACTGCTCGTCTTGATCAATAATTCGTTTTGAATTTTCCTAAAGATGCAATCAGTTGGGATATAGAAAGATAAGATTAAACATGTTATCACCAGTAGTCCAATACATGTTTCACCAACTTGCATGATATAACATATTCAAGTCAGAAATAGGCCATATCACAGAGGAATACGTATCCAAACCATCAAGATACAAAATCCTCATTATCACGCAACTATTGTACATGATCCTTGTAGAATCCAGAACTACCTATGAAAATTAAGTTTATGTCAAAAGCTACACCAAGTTGAGGATGTAATCTATAGACAATTCATAGCTAGAAGAATCTGTCACGCTGGATAACAGTGAAACAGCACCTACAGGTTGGTTATCAGTTTACTGCACTTACTGTTTTTAACAACTAAGAACCTATAGATTTCCTACTGTTCTTTTTAACAAGGGATTTTCTAGAACACAAATCCACTAAGAAGCTATACGTTCTACAATTCTAGCTACTGGGGACAACAAGATAACACACATTTCCGTAAACTGGCACTATAAGAAAACTATAAAGAATAATGATCAGTAAGTTTCGGGTAAAACTGTCATAATGTCATGCTTGGTGAGGTCTTTATGTTCTCGATGAATTTTCAACTCCGGACTTTATAATTTTACCTTTGAACCTTAATCGTCAACCCAGATTAACATAGGATGGTTTTGCCCAAGTTTTCCAAGAATTATACACAAAACTACAAAAGCATGAAATCAGCTGAGGGTAAGGCAACCTTTTAAGCAGGAGTAGCTAAATGAGGAAAAGGTTACCTTGTTGGCATTGCCCATATGTGTTTCAACATTCCGGGTTTATAAAGTAGAGTGAATAAACATTCTCCGCTAGAAAAGTCCATACGTAAAGGTTTACCATCCAAAATAAATTTGCTCATCCAACTGCATCTCCATTAAGATTATTGGCAAAACTTCATTGAAGCTTGAGCACGCATGGTGTTTTAATGGAGAAATATGCTAGCAAAGAAGAAAAAAACTTTCCATAAGTACGGAATATCATTGAGAAAGACAGAAGTCCTAGAGAAGCAAATGTACATAGCTACATATTACAGTCTTGCCATTTTGTATGTTATTAAACTATCCTTAAAAAGTGTAATAACAGCAAGTTTCTTCCATCTTTTGATTAATTGACGTCTCTTTATTATGCTCTAACTCGACCAGGTGTAACAAGAGACAACGAAACTTTGTGTATCATCGGGTAAAGTTCCACATGGCCTACTTTGACAGACTCAAGTTCTTGCTTAACAAGTACAACATGACCTCTAATGCTCTAGTTCTACCTTAGGTGAACTTACCAAATTCTTTGTCGTCAACTTACAATTTGAGTGTTCGTTCCTGATCAAGCAATTCCGAATAGCTACATACGCATTCAGCAAGCCCACAAGTGCAACAAGCTGAGTAAATCACCTCGAGTCCCCGTCCCAACAAGACATTCTCGAGTTCCTCCCCATAGAGCACAAACCCATTCCTCGTTCTTGCTACCGAAACTCCTAAGCCCTTTCTCAACCCCATCATTCTTTGTATACATATTAATCAAAGGCATTACCAAGCTCCCCACTTTGACAATCCCTTCAGCCCTTCTCATCTCCTACAATACTCAACACCCCTTTCCAAGCTCGAGATAGCCACCATAAGGTCATCACGACAATTCCAGCTTTCGCGCGATCACAAAGTAGCACACACATTCTCCAACAGCATAGTCCTAAAAGATGCATTGAATAAAAGGGCTCTGTTTTCACGGGATTCACTTAGGCATTTCATCGAACACATAGTGTGCATTCCCAAAACTTATCCCGATTCCTTTTGACACACGCTTCAATAACAAGTCACTGCGTAAAATCGGGGGAAGTATGATAATAGATGGTAAAGCAGTAATCTTTGATAAGACCCTCCTTAGAATTTGTAATTTGGAGTAAAATGTGATAAAAATTTTCAACTTCCCAAGATTTTGGCGCGGAAAATGTATCTACCGTTATCTTTTGGGCGGGAACGACGGTTTATCATTATTTAATCGTCTAGTATGAGTTTACGGGAAAATTATAAAATACCCCGGAATACATCTGCTTTTCATTCCTTGACCTTTGAGAACTAAGTTGGCATCATTTTCTCTTCAAACATAGTAACATACTCGTAGATTATGAAGATGTCACGAGGACCTTCAATTTTGTTTAGGGTTTTAATGTCGTATTTTGTATATATGTTACTTTTAGGCGTGAGAATGCAACCAGTCAAATGTACCGTGACATGGATAAATTTTAAGATTTATGTGCTGGCTGCTTAGGTGTGATAAAATCTATAGAAATGAGAGTAGTAGCACTCTAAGACTAGAGAAAAACTTCAGGCTAGAAAAGAGATAGAAACGTCTAACATAGGGAATGGAAGAGTTATAAGCAATTTGGGAGTGGACATATAATTTTGTGTTTACAAAAATCAAATGAATATTTGTTTTCGGGATATTTAAAGGTTTGAGAAAAAGTTAGTTTCCCCATGAAAGCTAGTTGAACATCTACCTTGTCGAGTGCGTCCAATTGTACAAGAGTAGTGTTTTGACTTAGTCAAAGATTTAAAAGCGGTACAACAATCCATTAAAAAGCTGCGCTGAACATGAACTAACCAGACTCAAACCTTGTAGAATCCACAACCAAAATACCCGTTCATCTCGCTTCGATTGCATATTCACTCCCCTAATAGCAAAACTACCATCACTAACCCCACTCCCAGGTCCCAAAAGTTATTACTCCCTCCATTTCATTCATTTCTTTACGTTGGGTCGGGTTTTGTGAGAGAATTCAGGCCTAACGTAAAGAAATGAATGAAATGGAGGGAGTAGTAAAGACATGAACCACTTCGATCAACACCGAGTTTCTACTTATTTCCCCCAAAATGACATGGAAAGTGCCCGCCCTTTTTTTCTACCTAAGAACATCAAACGGCCTTCATAACGCCAAGTCATTCAAATCCGTCCAAACCACCATAAACACGCCACGTTTCATTCACCCGTGACGCCACGTCATCCAAACTGCATTTTGTCCCCTTTCTTCTTCTTCTTCTTTCCCTCTTCTCTTTCCCAAATCAAATGTAACAGACATTTTACGAGAAAATTTTAAATTCCAATAAAAAAAATTAAAAAATGTTGAAGAAAATTACTCAATTATCTCGCAATTTCTCCCGCGAAATTGTTCGTCGTAACCCTAATTTTTCTCATAATTTGATCCGCCATTACTCTAACCGCCCAGGTAAAATTTCACATTTTTCAATATTATTCCTTCTTGATTACGCTTGCAATTTGAATTTGTTAATTGTTAATTTAATGATTTGAGTTTAATTTTTAATGGTTAATTTAAAGTAAATGTAGTTGATCACTTTGATTGATATTTATGTTTGATTGAATTTTGGGAATTTGATTACATTTATGCTTAATTATGTTGATTTCTTCTGAAAAAATTGTTACTTCTGAAAGAAGTTACATGGAGATTGGTTTAGTGATTTTACCTTGGCTGTATTCTGCTACGGTTAAAAGTTAAAAGTTAAAACCAAGTGAATTTTGAGTATGCTGGAAAAATGAGAAGGTGTAGAACAAGAATTATGCTGAAGTAGTAATTTTTTCGGGTTAATTTTGAGTTTTTTAGTCGTGGAATGGAAACATGTATTGAGTTGTCTGATCGTGAATTTTTCGGCTAGTGAACTAAGGTGTCACGTACGTTTTATGCGTTTTTGGGTGACGGTTAGATGGTGATAGTGGTGTGCTCACCTATAGTGCAATGCTGTTGTTCTAGTGGTGCTAGGTAGGGTTCTGCTGATGATTTGGGGCTATGGTGACTAATGCGCGTCCTTTAGATTTCAAAAGGACTGTTGAGAGTCTGGGGTTTGTTTACTCTTCGAAAACAAGGTGGAATATATACTGTTAGTCGTAGTTTGATGTGGTCCATTTTAATCTGATCATCAAAGATGATGGAGGACCTTAATTCTAGTTATTCTCACTTTGGACGTGATGAATAATGCTTGTGCTTTTCTTTCTCGAGAATTATGTTTGTTGTAGCATGTGTTTGCTGGTTGCATATCGAAAAATTGGGTAGGACTTTCTTAGCATTGAAACAAGTGAGGTACGTACTCCTATTGCCAATTGTTCTAGGATGAAACCTCGCTTGAGCCTATGTGCACTGATAGGGTTTGCCTCCCCTCCCGCCTTCAACAATATTCATGTGAGAACTGCTCTATCCAAGGAAGATTCTTTTTCTCAGTTTTATCATTTTAAGCATCGCACTACCAATGTGTTAGCTTGGGGTTTGGAGCCCTATCGTTTCTGATCCACTAATAACCAAGATGTAGTTGGACATCTCTTTTCTTTCCTTTTTTTTGGTAGATTCCTTATCTCCTCCCCTATTTTCACATTATAAGTTTCGTCTAGCAAAGTTGGATTTTTAGAGCTTTATAAGCACTTCTGGTTTTAGGAATAGGGGTAATTTAATTGTAGAAGTTTTAACGCAAATACATATATACTCCCATTATAATGTTGGGTTTGTTCAATATTTTCTCTTCGCCTGCAATATGACGTGATTCACTGGCAAGTTTGTTTATCTAGTCTAGTCTGTTACTTCTGAGTATGCAAGTCAATGTGCTTGCAATATTGAATATACTAATATAGTATGATTTTATTCAGGACCACTTGTACAGTATAAGAGTCTTGTTGAACAAGGAAAATTACAAGAGGATAAAAACCAGGAAAGAGTAGCTTCAGAGTTGGAAAATCTATTTTTGAGGTTGGAACAATATGAGAAAGACATGGATGAATATCATGTATGATTTCCAGTACCTGATATAATGTCTCTGCTGATTTGTTGCGGTGCGGGCATCAGTTTTGTTTAATGTTTGTACTGTTTCTTGACTTTAAATAACAGAAAAAACTTGCTGCCTGGGAGAATAAAAGGGAGGATGAGCACCGTAAGATTTTGACGCAGGAAGCTGAGCAGTGGCAACAGAGTGACATGTGGTCAGCTATTAAAAAGAAGCCAAAGAAACTTGTTGATAGCTGGGTATCTCGGTGAGGCATACTCTTTGTTTGTCACACTTATTTACTTTTCCTAATATTTTGGGAGGTCTTACTGTCTTAGAGTGAATGAGCAAGTATATTTTAGTATTAGTATTCTGATCCAATTACATTCATTTCCTTGTGGATACTCTTGTAATCTATTTTTCTGCAAATATACATGGGCTGTGGAAGTACTGTTTTAGAGTGGGGATAAGTTCCTTATAGATCAATACAGATCTAGAGCAGATTTAAGTTGCCGACAGCCAATGTAGATGGAGAAGGAGACACAAATCCACCATCAGGCAAACAACTACCCCCCCAAGTTTATGAGACCCTTATGTGGCTCTTGAAAGCAGCCTCTTTTACCTCAAGAGCGAGTGGTGTTTATTTTGTGAACTACTTTTATCTGGGATAGGTCTATTATGTGTGCACTGTTTACTGTCTACAGACTTACAGAGTGCAGCATTATGATCCTGCAGTCAGTAATAGATTTTTCCTTTTTCCTCCTCATTTTAGTATGTCTCAAGGGAACAGATTATGGTGGCCTAATGAGTGCAATTGCGTTTTGCTTCAGGAAGACGTCTCAGGGTGTCGAACCTGGAGTTGGAAAATGGGTATCATATCTCAATCGGGAGAGGAAGTTAGATTCATTAGTTGGCTCACGCCCGATTGCTCCTGTGGCTCCTAAAGGATTATATCTGTATGGAAATGTTGGAAGTGGTAATCTATTATTGTTTAAAATGCTTTGACGAGATTTTGTATTTTATTCTACTTGCTCTGGGCTGAAATTTAGTTAGGGTGTTTTAACAAAATCAGTGGATATGGTGGAAAAGTGGTTATATTCTGCTTGATACTAGATGAGTGCCCTTGGCCTTTGTTAATTCTTCGGGGAGAATGTTTCTCAATTGCTTCTCGACCATGCTTGCAGGAAAGACTATGCTCATGGACATGTTTTATAGTGCCACTGAGGGACTTGTTAAGCATCGGAGAAGGTATCACTTTCATGAGGTAATACAAATGTTGGAAGGATAACAAATGACACAAAAACTTGTTAAACTAAGCTTAGGGGAGAAAAAGGAAATGAGAGTAGAAAGTGAAAAGGGTGAAATGCCCGTGCTTGCAATCAATACAATTAAGGACTGATATGCATTTCATAATCATTCCATTCGATTGGCAGGCTATGCTCGAGATTAATGAACACATGCATAAAATATGGAAGAATCAGGTGGAGGAAAAATCCTTGCAATCAAGTATATCTGGTTGGATTATGAATCTTCCGTTTGATACTAAAGTCAAAGAATGGTTAGCTGCTGAAGAGCAATATAAGCGAAATGTACAGATCAAAAACATTCTTCCTGCTGTGGCAGATAAATTTTTGGTCGATCGGCACAACGGGGAAAGTGGATCTAGCATTCTGTGCTTCGATGAGATGCAGGTTAGTTTTATCGTGCTTAGCTTGATTGTGATACACCTCTTCTCTGTAGAGTTTGGTATCCATGAATAACCATACAATAGTCCACGAATTTTATTTTATTGGCTTCTCTTTTCTTGGGGAGAGGGGGGGGGGGAGGGACATAGTTGTTTAAGATTTTGTGTTTGTGATAACCAATCTGAAATCAGACTTGTTGTTAACATCTTTATTAAGTAAATGATGGAAACAGATCATGGATTCTAGTTTTTGAGATGTTTTTTTCAGCTGAAACCAACTGGCGTGAACTGAACACAATGACATTGCATTTATTATGTCATAGCGAGGCTTATTGTGTAACTCATCTCGTTATACCATTTTTTCTTTCTTTCTACCACAGACAGTTGATGTATTTGCTATTGTGGCCTTATCTGGAATTGTCAGCAGATTGTTGAGCACTGGAACTGTGCTTGTATCCACCAGTAATCGAGCTCCAACAGACTTGAATGCGGTAGGTTCTAGTTGTTTAATCACTTCATGTATGTTCTTGTCTTTTTCTTCCTTTGTATTTGGGTTGGGAGGGAGGGTTAGGACTTAGGAGTATCCTAATTGGTCATTCTCAGTTTGTCCACCTTCATTCTCGCGTGATGTGTGTCAGTTCAAATGTTCAACACCTCATCTAGCCATAAGTTGACCCACATCTCCTCCTTTTTTTGGAAGCGGTAACTGCATTATGGAATTTATGCTAATACCTGATTTTCCTTTTTTTATTTCCCTGTCCTTGATTTACTTATTGTCATGCAATTACTGCTGAAACCTTCACTTGCAGATTGATTCCCTGACTTCTGAGTTTGTTTATATATCATCCATGACTGTTTCTGTTTCTGATGACCTATTTTCATTTGAATAAATGAAAGGAGTAATGGATGACCTTTTTGGATAATACAGTGTTACTAGTATATGTTTTGTCTGGATTAACACAGTCATGTTGGAAATGTTGTTTGTAGGATGGAATGCAGAAAGAGATTTTCTTAAAGCTGGTTGAGAAATTGGAAGAACATTGCCAAATTGTTCCGATTGGAAGTGAGATTGACTACCGCCGACTTATTGCCAAGAAATCTGTGAACCAGGTGAAATTCAGCTAAGCTCTTCAATCCATCTCCCCCCCACCCAGTTTCTTGGTGACTTTTATGTTTAACAGGTCTTTTCATTGGCAGGCCCTTTTCTTCCATCCTTTAGACAGCAAGGCTTTGCAGGAATTTGAACAGATGTGGTCTGAGATCACCAGTCAGTGCGGAGGGGTTGTGACTACTAAGACACTTCCAGTTATGTTTGGAAGGTACTATTCATTTGCTCCAGCATGCTGGAATAGTTCATATCACCCTAGTCCTACCTAACAATGTGTTTTAACACAGGACAATAGAAGCCCCTGAAAGTTGCAATGGGGTGGCACGGTTCTCATTTGACTATCTTTGTGGCCAACCGGTAATGTGTTCTATTGACCTTGTGTGTGGCCTTTTTTTTTCTGCCTTTTTCTTTTCCTTGTTCTCATTGTTCTTATATTTATTTATTCATGGGGGTGGTATTATGCCTTGATACATTCGCATTGAGTTCAAGCTCGAGGTAATCATTGTTAAGCAAAAACTTATTCTTCGTGGTTCCTTTTTGTTTATGATCTAATGCTAAGGCCTGTGATTACCTACTTATACACCGAGATAAGAATCTGTGTATAAGAGGAGATGACACTCATGACAGACAAAGTATATGTGACTTGAGGATGGCCAACTTAGACCAAGAAGTAGTGAATTCATTTGGGATGAGCTGAGGACATTAAACAATGATGGAAAAAATATGGGAATTCTAGCCTTAAGTCTCCAAACATTACTATTGATTTGCACGATACTTATATGTAGATCTGGCAAACGGGTCAATCGGGTCGGGTCCGGGTCGGGTCACATTTCGGGTTCTACATTTCAGGTCTATTTCGGTTTGGGTCGGGTCTAGTTCGGGTGTATCAATTACGGGTCAAATTCGGGTCGGGTCGGATTCAGGTCAAATCATTCTAAAATGTTCAAATTTAAACATATTAATATCAAATTTCTTAAAATTTTTGTCTCATAATATGTTAACTTGCCCTTTTATTGCTAATTTGAGTGTTTGAAGATATGATATAGTTATCCAATTCCCTTTTGCACAATCGATTCATTTAAATGTTTGATTATTCGGGTCTGTGTTATTACAGTTCGGGTCTGTTTTGGGTCGGGTCAATATCGGGTCAAACAATATTCGGGTCAATTTCGGGTTCGGGTCGGGTCATTTCGGGTTTCAGGTTGAATTCAGATTATAAATTCGGGTCAATTTCGGATGTTCGGGTCTGGGTCAGTTTTGCCAGGTCTACTTATATGTCTTAGAGATGGTTCTGTTCCATGGAACAGAAGTAAATATGACAGACATCTCCAAAAATCACCAGAGACTATCCAGCTTATGAAGAGAGGGAGATGTTTTGATATCTCTAGCTACCTTTCAGCCTCTCAAGTCTCATGTACAGCAAATTTAGTTGTAAGGATGATGATGAAGTTGCTCAGATCCTTCTTTCTGAAGCAACAATGAGTTGTTCTTTCGTATAGAAGAGTTTAGACAATAGTTTTTCAAAAAAATAAATCAATTTGTTTCTCTTGTGCAGCGTCTCATATGGAGCAATATATGAGTCCCTTTTGACATTTGTTTTCTTTTTATGTTGACAGGTTGGAGCTGCTGATTATATTGCATTAGCTAACCAGTTCCACACTGTCTTTATTTCGGACATCCCCGTAATGAGCATGCGTATCCGCGACAAGGTGTATCTCCTTCTTGATTGTATGGTTGCCAAAAAGAATGATAACAACTTGTAGCTCTTTGATCATTCTAGGGAGATTTCAGTTTCTTCTTCCCACAATACACTGCCTCCTGTATTAGTGAGAATACTTGCAACCAGTCCAGAAGTGGGAGTGGTTGTTAACTTGGCATTGTTTGGTGTTGGTATTAAATTTCTGTTTAGTTTGATGACGTGGTAACTTTGAGCGTTTGCATAGCAGCGTAATAGTGTAGAATTGTAAATGGAATATATTGTGGTGCATGGAATCTCTCCCTGGTTCTTTTAACTTAGGTACTGATTTTGGGATGGAGAAGTATATTCGTGGCTCCAACTTTCAACAAAGTAGCTGCACCTTCCTGTTTGTAAACACTCTGTGTGTGTGTAGCATTTGGACTTTTTGATTAGAGCTGATGAATGTCTTTGTCTTGTGTGAATTCTTTATGTTACATATGATGCATTCTTGTTAGTCTATGCCCTGTATCATTTATCTTAAAGTATGTTTAAATTATGTGTGTTTTCAGGCTCGGAGATTTATTACTCTCATAGATGAGCTATACAATCGTCACTGTCGCCTGTATTGCTCTGCTGCCTGTTCAATAGACGACCTTTTTCAGGGAACCGACGATGGAACTTTATTTGATTTGGAAAGGCAAGTTCTTTGTACACTATTTTGTTTTATTTTTTCCAATGTTTGCATTGTTTTTTTTTCCATTTATTTTTTTGTCACCATTTCCTCTCATTCAGATCTCGCCCTACCTTACTCTTAAGCAAAAGGTTTGCCCTTTTTTTGTTTTACCTACCCTCCATCGTTAAACAGTCTTTTTTTACCATTTCTATGGTAGAGGCTTTGTTGTTTTGGCGTATGATCTCTGTCCAGTTTTTCGAATTTTGTCTTATGATTTGCTTAATCTACCCAACAGCTATTATTATTATTATTATTATTATTATTGCATGTGTGCATCTTAAAGCTGATGGTGCGAATGAACCATCTCAACCAAAAGCCTAACCCGATGGTTGAGGGCCAATAAAAATGCCTAGTACATTTTACTTTGACTGAATTTGGTTTTGTCTTCCAGTTTTCAGTTTGAAACAGAGATGGAAGGCTCGAAACTTCGTAGGGATGTGTTAGCAGACGGAAGTGTGAGTTCAAATGATTCCTCAAGTGGGATCATATCTTTACTATCTGCTGAAGAAGAGAGGTTTGCGTTCCGAAGAGCTGTAAGTGATTATGTTTTTGCTTATGACTTCCTGTAGGAGACTGCCTCTGTTCTGTTCTATCTGGAAATACAAAAGCAATGAGCTAACCCCGAGGCTTTTTCTTGTAGATTTCACGCTTGATCGAAATGCAGAAACCTCTCTACTTAGATGGAGTTCGTCATCTGCATCCTTCGTTCCAGCGCAAACGCAATGCTCCTGAAAACGATCAACGAAGTAAAGTAGAGTTTGAAGTATCTGTCTAAACCCTTCCTGTGTGGTTTAGCCTGTTGGCTTTCTTGGACGGTTTCCTTCTTACTTTGTGCTCATGGAATACGCTGCAACCGCCTCGTCCTCCTTACCACCAAATTGTACATCAGATGGACTACAGCAGAGATTAGTTCTTCTCTCCTCGATTTCTACAGGATCAAGTCCGCAAGTGCCTTGTTATTACTCGTTCATCTTTTATTTATCCATGCTTATACGGTGGAGCCATGTGTACGATACTTCGTGCTCCCCTCTGTAATTTTAATAAAATCAATAACAATTTTTGATGAATATGACAAACAGTTTGATGAATTTACATTGTTGATAATTGGCGAATACGGCAATTGATATTTTTATTATTCTTGAGATATGAAAAAAGATTGGCACAATTTATCATAGCAAAGAACAGAGCAATCTCAGTAGATGCAAGTCAACAGAGCACCATTGAACTCAGACTTAATTATCAGAAGTGGAGAAGAAGCTGACTTATTTATAAACATCAACTTATTACAATATGGGGACTAGAGCAAGGTTCTATCTTAACTTGCATTAGGCTCACTCAGAATGGCCGCCGGCTTCGGAAAGGTGTATCCACGATTTCTCCGGCCCCAATGCACTACCGGCAGCAATGTTTACAGTGGTAGAAGCAAAGGTATTGGAGTGACAACAACCCATAATGAAGATATAAAAGACTGAAGACTAATTTATAAAGTCGTGGGTTACTCCTCCTATTGTCAACTGGATTTAGGATGGAACCCCACCAGACTTTATTAGTCTAATTAAGTCTACAATTCATCAAAAAATTTTTTCATTTGCATGCAAATTTCATGCCAATTAAGAAATTGTACTTATAGTGATCGTAACTATAGTTGAATGTTGAGCCTTCAATCTGATCATATTGACTGCCTTTTCTAGTACTCGATGTGAAGAAATTCGCCCTCTATGTAACTGCCGGTAACCTGAATTTCAAAAACCTGAAATCGAGGTCTTTTCAAAACCGATATAGGCTATTTGAAACCAGTGGAATAGCAATTCTCATACCATACTCTCGATTAGGAATTGTTATTATGTACCCCCCACCGTGTTACTGCCTAGATATAGACTTGTAGTATTTTTTTTTATTTATTTATTTACCGTTACTTCAATTTAATTTGCAATAATACTCCAAAGTCCAAAATCATTTCAAGCCAGTGAAATTTCCCATTAAAATAGCTAGAATTTTCATTCGACATTTTGTGAATTATAGTCATTTACAATAATACGTAATACATTTTGTAAATTATAGTCCATTTGTAAAAAAGGTATTTAATTTAGTAATTTTGGAAGAAAATTCCCCTGTTTCATTGGCCTTTTTGTCCTAACCTTCACATTTCTTTTTGGGATCAAACTCCAATCCAATGATTTTGATAGGAAAAGAGGCAAAAAAAATTCTGTAAGAAAAAATACCACAAATTTGATCTTGAAGGGCAAACTTTTCATTGACAAAAGTACAAGAACATGAAGGTTAATATTAATGGCAAGACTTATATTGATTGTGTACGGTTGCCTTTCTGGGTTCCAAACATCCCACATTATGCGTTTGTGATTCTTCAGTTGCAAATGATTTTCGTCTTCGTCGTTACGCAATCGCTACACATGCTCTTCTTCAAGCATCTTGGTATGCCTCCTTTAGTCTCACAATTATTGGTATGTAATTTCATTTCTTCATCCATTTTCTAGATATGTTTATACATGTACGTGTGCATATCCTTGCTATTTGATGCATGCAATGTACTGGTACGCAAGTTTCGTTTTCTTGGAAAATAAATTCATGTTTTTGGGTAAAAAAAAATGCGTCAAGTGTCCGGTATATGACATCTGTGAATACCTCTATGTTCAGGTAAAATGAAAAGTGCGAGTAATATAATTATGCTTATACTTATGTTTACATCTGTGATATTTATGATTTTGAATGTGCTGAGTGCCTGAGTATGTATTGTGAGAGTTTCTAAATCTAAATAGTAATGATTCTACATATGTGTCATGTGTGTGAAAGATTTTAATTTGTTGAGCTTGTCAAACTGTTATTTTTTTACTGTTGGGAATTTGGTATTAAAATCTGGTATTTACTATATAAATTTACATGCAGGGTTTTGATTTTTGTTTTACAGTGAAGTTTGAATGATATATGTTTTCTTGATTTCATTGTACAGTGTTTTGATCACTTCATAATTAAGCTTTGAATGAATGATGTATGTTCTCATGTTTTCATGGTGAATTGGAAATGGCATAAATTTAAATGACTGTCTTCGTTTTTTCACGAATAATAATGTCTATTGTGTATTGTAACTTGTTTCTAAATCTCGGTCTTGTATAGGCCGGGATCATTCTAGGTCCGACTGGCTTGGGGAGGTTCAAATCTATCCGAGATGCTGTATTTCCGAAAAGTGGGATGCCAGTGCTGAAGAGTATGACTATGTTCGCGTACACATTATCATTGTTTCTGATAGCCACAACAATGGATTTTACAATACTTAAAAGGACAGGAAGGAAAACAATATTGATAGGCTTGATTACGCTATTAAGTGCCTTGTTAGCAAATGGCGTAGCTAAGAGTTTCCTGAACGTAGAGCCACATAATGTGGGTGATGTAAACATGGCCGCAATGTCTCTGCCAGTAACTGCACACCCGGTCTTAGTCCGTCTCCTGACTGATACTGGTCTCGTAAATTCAGAATTAGGCCGAGTGTCCTTAGCAACCGGCCTTTGCGTGGAACTGGCTAGCATAACGCTGACTCTGAGTATGAATAACATCCTGCCTGCCCTTGGTAATAAACCTAAATTGGTCGAGGCAGGGTTTAAAGTTGTAGGTGTTGTAGGCTTGCTTCTTACCGTGATCTTCGTTATTCGTCCTCTGATGAAATTGCTTAACAAATGGACTCCTAAAGGAAGGCCTGTTAGGGACACGTTTTTGCTGATTGCATTTCAGTCGATGTGTTTAGGCGCGCTGGCCACACATGGACTAGGGCAATGGGTGCTTTTAGGCGCGTTCATGGTAGGAGGTGGTTTACCAGATGGACCGCCTTTGGGTACTGCTTTGGTAGACAAGTTTGGAACTTTCATCCTTGATGTTCTATATCCGTTTTTTGTTACCACATCTGCTATGAGGATTAACTTTAACGCTATCCACATCCACAGTTACCTTTCCCGTGAACTAATTACGATCATATTAGTTACCTCAGTTACCAAAATTGTTGTATGCTTCAGCTGTGGAGTCTATTTCAAAATGGCTGCTTGCGATGCTTTGGCACTCGCGGTTATCATGTGTTGCAAAGGCTTCATTGAGATCGGCAGCATGTCTATGCTCAAAGACTCGCAGGTCAGATGGTCGATTTCCTCCTCGTTTCCTTTCCTTTCCTTTCTTTATTTCACACCATCCTGAATTATTGATGTTACACACTCTTATTATGTATGTATGTGGTGTGTTTTTGGATGTACAGTTGATAAGCTCACAGTGTTTCTCGGTGCTGACCCTCCATGTGGTACTGATGTCGATTTTGGTACCGAGTGCTTTGAAGATCTTGTACGATCCTATGAAAAAGTATGGAGGATATCAAGTCAGAGACATCACACACTTGAAAGACACATCAGTTCTAAGAATAGTAGCATGTGTGGCAAAAAGCAATCATATAGGATCTCTGACAAACCTGCTTAGGATCCTGAACCCGAATGCAAATGTGCCTATTCTCGCGAATGTCCTGCACCTTATCAAACTAGCAGGACGATGCCAGCCTCTATTCATCTCACACGATATGCAGACCAAGCATAGCTCTGAACTCTCCTACTCAGACGAAGTTATTTGGCAGTTGAACACGTTAGATCAGTACAAGACTGTACTGTCAACTCATGTCTTCACTGCTGTTGCACAACCTGATGCATTTCACGAGTACATCTGTACCCTGGCTCTCGACAAAGTTGCCTCGCTTATTGTCCTCCCATTCCATCGACAATATGCTGTCGAGGGCTCTTTAGAGTCCGATGATAATGAACAACGAAAACTCAACCTGAGCGTCCTTGAAACGTCACCCTGCTCTGTGGCTGTCCTTGTGGACCGTTCCTATGTCAATGTTAGACGTACTGGCGTCTATACAGGCGCTCCTATCAAAATTCACACTGATACATCACAGGCATTGATCTCTGTGGCAGTCGTGTTCATAGGAGGCCGCGATGACAGAGAGGCCATTTCATTTGCCAAGAGGATGGGCAAGGGCATGAAAGTAAGGATCACTGTCTTGCGGCTAGCACGACCCCACGATCACGAGGAATTCCTGGCCACTTTGGACTCTGATGCCATACGGAAGCTCCATGAGACAGTATCAGGGAAGCAGAGAATCTTGTACATGGAAATGACAGTGAATAATGGTGTTGAAACAGCACTGAAATTAAGGGGTGTAGTTCAAGATTATGATCTTATTATTGTAGGAAGACAAATGGAGTCCACTCCCCCACAACTTATAGGTCTTTCTGAATCAAGTGAGATTAAAGAACTTGGAATTCTTGGGGATTTTCTTGCTTCACCTGATCTTAAGTGTAACACTTCCATCTTAGTTATGCAACAACAAAAACAATGGACTAGGAATTAGGACCTAGGTAACTATCACAACAACATTTTTAGACAAATCTCCCCACTGCTTTAGGAATATATATGTACTGCATTGAACTTTTTGTAGATTATAATGACAAAAATCACTTCTCTAATGATCAAACAATGTTTATTTGTGATCTACCTTGTAAAGTAAGGAATTTCACATGCAATACCTATTGTAACTGTGACGTGGTTACCAATTACTAACTCAAGCAATTCTAAACAATCAACATCGATTCGGAATAATGAGGATCAAGGTTGGCCTAGTGGTTAAGAAACCAATCTGCCTGGGGGATGTCCCGGGTTCAAATCCTCATATCCCCACCCCCCGCAGCAGTAGCTGCTCCTATGTACCCAAAAAAAGAAAAAAAAACATCGATTCGGAATAGGATTAAACATCTATTCGGAATAGGATTCAACGTCATTGTTGGAGTGACAACGACCAACATGTGAGTTTTGAGAAAATATCCCACACTGGAGAAATAGAAGATTGGAGACTACTTTACAAGGTGGTGGATTACTTTTTTTTATTGCCAATTGATTTTACGATGAAACTTCACCGCCCTTGTGAGCTAGTCCTCTACAGAGAAACTGATATGGCCCACGGTGAAACAATTAATACTGTGAACGAAATGGACAATATTGAACTCTTTGATTATATTGACCAAATCACCCTCTTTAAAGTTTTTTCGTAATCTACACCGCAAAGTAAGGAATTCACTCGCAAAACCCTAACGTAGTTATGACATGGTTACCAAAAAAACTCGGGCAATTCAAAAGAATCAACATCTAGTCACAACATCATACTACCCTTTTTGGTCATGTAATAAAGAATCGAAATAGAATTACAAAACAATCAAAGACCGAATTATAAATTCATAATTGACAATGATATTGAACGAGTTCTTAACGGGCGAGAGCCGCACATGCTTGACTAGTTGACCAGTTGACTCCTGACTCGTTAGTCCTGGTCTCTTGTTCTTGAAGTCTTGTCTCCACCTACTAAAAGCAGACTCTCACACTAGTCTAAATCACAATTTTTTTTCCATTTGTCACCATTTCCTCTTATTCAGATCTCGCCCTACCTTGCTTTTAATTAAGCAAAATGTTTTCACTCTTTTCTTTTTACCTACTCTCCACCGTTAAACAATCTTCTTTTACCATTTCTACGGCCATATCTTCGAATTTTGCTTATTCTACCTAATAGCTATTATCATTATTACGTATACGCATTTTAAAGCCGATGGTTTTAATGAACCATCTCGACCAAAAGTCTAAACAGACGGTTGAGGCCTAATATATACGCCTACTACATTTCACATTTGACAGAATTTGGTTTTATCTTCGAGTTTTCGATTCGAAACAGAGATGGAAGGCTCGAAACTTCGGAGGGATGTGTTAGCAGACGGAAGTGTGAGTTCGAGTGATTCCTCTAGTGGGATCATATCTGTACTTCCGCAGAGCTGTAAGTGGTTATGTTTTTGTGTGGGAGACTGCCTATGTTCTGTTCTATGTGGAAATACAAAAGTAACGAGAAGGTAGCTATTTTAGTAGCAGGTAACTTTTAACAGTAAAAGTAGCAGTTGTTATAAGACGTGTTAGGCGCAAGTAGTTGTTGAGTTATATAGAACACATTACATATATGTATATATTTTTTAGAAATGCTAGATTTTTAGCTCAAATGTTAGTGTGAGTACTGAGTAGCATTTCCAATGCTAAATGCTATTATAATTATGTCAACCAACCAGGTACACTAGTATATTGACCCGGTCAAAATGTCACTTTCTAGTTATTGGTGTATTGTCGAACACGGCCTAAGTCTACTAAATCAGGCAATGTTACGTCAAAGAGACATAAAACAAAATTTCTTCATAAATGATTAAAAATCATGCAAATTGCTAGAGGTTTACACGGTAGACACAATTAATGTGTCTACAATGTAAAATGGAGTTACTAGTAGTAAAATTGAGATTGGTGTAGTAAAATTAATTTGTAATGAAAAATTCAAGTAGTAAAATTAATTGTGTAGGTAGTAAAATTATTTGTGAGTAGTAAAATTTTGAGGCGTAGACATTTTCAAGTGTCTACCACCGTAGACCTCTAGCATTGTCCAAAAATCATTTACCTTCTAAGTTCGAGGTATATATAGAAGAACAAGAACAGCGTGACTAGCTTAGAACACAAGTTTCATGATGTGAAGAAATCCCCGTATGTAACTGCCGGCAACCTTGAGGTCTTTTGTGAATCTAGTTGAACAGCAAATCGCATACCATACTCTCGATTAGTAATTTATTTAGTCCCCCCCACCGTGTTATTACCTTGTGTTCAAAGTTCATATGTTTTTTTCAATATTTTTTAAACCTTTTTATTTATTTTGACGACTTTATAAACCTCTTTTGAAAGTGTTTAAATACTTCTAAAAGGTTTACAACGTTTTCGAAATTTCATGGTGTACACAAAACGGTTACTAGATGACGATTCATGTTAGCCGACCTCAAATCATTTTGAGAATAAGGCTTGGTTGTTGTTGTTGTTGTTACCGTTACTTCAATTTTGCCATACCCCCAAGTCCAAAGTTATTTTAAGCCAGTGAAATTTCCCATTAAAATAGCTAGAGTTTTCATTCGACATTTTGTAAATGAAAGTCATTTGCAATCATACGTTAAATTATTTCATGAAAAAAGATCAATTAATTCAGTGATTTTGTCAGAAAATTCCCCTGTTTCATTGCCCTTTTCGTCCTAATCTTCAATTTATTTTTTTTTTATCAAACTCCAATCCTCAATTGTGGTATATAGAATATGCATTATTTTGATGAAAAAATTAAGTAAGAAAGAAAAAGAGGAAAAAAAACCCACAAATTTGATTTTATAGGGCAAAATTTTCATTGAGAAAAGTACAAAGACATGAAGGTTAATGTTAAGGGCAAGACTTATATTGATTGTATACCGTTGCCTTTCTGGGTTCCAAAAATCCCACATTATGCGTTTGTGATTCTTCAGTTGCAAATGATTTTCGTCTTCGTTGTTACGCAATCGCTACACATGCTCATCTTTAAGCATCTTGGTATGCCTCCTTTAGTCTCACAATTATTGGTATGTAATTTCAATTTCATTTCTTCATTCATTTTCCTAGCTACAATAATGTTTATGTATGTGTGCATTTTTTATGCATGCAATGTATGGGTACGGAATGTTTAGGTACCAGACGCGGTTGACACCATGTCTTCGTTCTTTTTTTCTTTTTTTTTTTGGAAAACGAATTCATGTTTTTGGCCCAAAATGAAGCGTCAATTGTCCAGTTTATGATATGACATACTTTATTGAGGTGAAATGAAAAGTACGAGTAATTTATTCATGCTTATGTTTACATGTATGAATTTTATGATTTTGAATATGCTTTATAATGTATATAAAGAGTAATGATTCTACATATGTGCATTGTGTGTGACATTTTTAATTTGTTGAGCTTGTAAAACTGTTGGATTCTACTTCTTTTTATTTCCTTTGGGGGAAACTGTTGGGAATTTGGTAGTAAAATCTAGCATTATGTTTTACTATAGTTTCACATGCAGGCCAGGGTTTTGATTTGGTTTTTCAGTGAAGTTTAAATGATGTATGTTCCCATGATTTCATGTTGATGGCATAGAACACAAAATTACATTCGTGTAACACAAATTCGGATGACTGTCTTTGCTTCTTCATGAATGATGAATTATATTGTCTGTCGTAACTTATTTCAATCTCGGTCTTGTATAGGCCGGGATCATTCTAGGTCCGACTGGCTTGGGGAGGTTCAAGGTTGTTCAAGATGCTGTATTTCCGAGAAGGGGGATCCCAGTGTTGAAGAGTATGACAATGTTGGCGTACGCATTATCATTGTTTCTGATAGCCACAACAATGGATTTTACAATACTTAAAAGGACAGGAAGGAAAACAATATGGATAGGCTTGATTACACTCTCAAGTGCCTTGTTAGCGAATGGCGTAGCTAAGAGTTACCTGAACGTAGAGCCACATAACGTGGCTGATGTGAACATGGCTGTAATGTCCTTGCCAGTGACTGCACACCCGGTCTTAGTCCGTCTCCTGACTGATATTGGTCTCGCAAATTCAGAACTAGGCCGACTGTCCTTAGCAACTGGCCTTAGTGCGGAACTGGCTAGCATAACGCTGACTCTGTGTATGAATAACATCCTGCCTGCGCTAGGTAATAGACATAAATTGATCGAGGCAGGGTTGAGAGTTGTAGGTGTTGTAGGCTTGCTTATTCTTATAGTCTTCATTATTCGACCTCTGATGAAATTGCTTAACAAATGGACTCCTAAAGGAAGGCCTGTTAGGGACACATTTTTGCTGATTGCATTTCAGTCGATGTGTTTAGGCGCGCTGGCCACACATGGACTAGGACAATGGTTGCTTTTAGGCGCGTTCATGATAGGAGGCGGTTTACCAGATGGACCGCCTTTGGGTACTGCATTGGTAGACAAGTTTGGAACTCTAATCCTTGATGTTCTATATCCGTTTTTTGTTACCACATCTGCTATGAGGATTAACTTTGACGCCATCCACGTCCACAGTAACCTTTCCCATAAACTAATAACGATCATATTAGTTACCTCAATTACCAAAATTGTTGTATGCTTCAGCTGTGGAGTCTATTTCAAAATGGCTGCTTACGATGCTTTGGCACTCGCGATTATGATGTGTTGCAAAGGCTTTCTTGAGGTCGGCACCATGTCCTGGCTCAAAGACTCGCAGGTCAGATGGTCGATTTCCTTCTCGTTTCCTTTCCTTTCCTTCCTTTGTTTCACGGACACCATCCTGATTTATTGATGTTACCTACTCGTATTCTTATGTATGTTGTACCAGTTGATAAGCTCACAGTGTTTCTCGGTGCTGAACCTCCATGTGGTAGTGATGTCGATTTTGGTACCGAGTGCTTTGAAGATCTTGTACGATCCTATGAGAAAGTATGGAGGATATCAGATAAGAGACATCACACACCTGAAACAGACAACAGTTCTGAAAATAGTAGCTTGTGTGACAAAAAGCAATCATCTAGTTTCTCTAACAAACCTGCTTAGGATCATGAATCCGAATGCAAATGCGCCTATTCTGGCGAATGTCCTGCACCTTATCAAACTAGCAGGACGATGTCAGCCTCTATTCATCTCACACGATATGCAGACCAAGCATATCTCAGAACTCTCCTACTCAGATGAAGTTATTTGGCAGTTGAACAGGTTAGATCAATACAACACTGTACTGTCAACTCATGTCTTCACTGCTGTTGCACAACCTGATGCATTTCATGAGTACATCTGCACCCTGGCTCTCGACAAAGTTGTCTCGCTTATTGCCCTCCCATTCCATAGACAGTATGGTATCGAGGGTTCCTTAGAGTACGATGACAATGAACTACGAAAACTCAACCTGAGTGTCCTTGAAACGTCACCTTGCTCTGTGGCTGTCCTTGTGGACCGTTCTTATGTCAACCTCAGACGCACTAACGTGTATTCAGGCACGCCTATCAAAATTCACACTGATACACCGGAGTCATTGATCTCAGTCGCACTCGTGTTCATAGGAGGCCGAGATGACAGAGAGGCCCTTGCATTTGCCAAGAGAATGAGCAAGGGCATGAGAGTAAGGATCACTGTCCTGCGGCTAGCACGACCCAACGATCACGAGGAATTCCTGGCCACTCTTGACTCTGTTGCCATACAGAAGCTTCATGAGACAGTATTAGGGAAGCAGAGAATCATCTATGATGAAATGATTGTGAATGATGGTGTTGAAACAGCTCTAAACTTAAGGGCTATAGTTCAAGATTATGATCTGATTATTGTAGGAAGACAAAAGGAGTCCACTCCCCCACAACTTATAGGTCTTTCTGAATCAAGTGAGATTAAAGAACTTGGGACTCTTGGGGATTTTCTTGCTTCACCTGATCTTAAGTGTAACACTTCCATCTTAGTTATACAACAACAAAAACAATGGACTAAGTCCTAGGTAGGTAGCTATTACAACAACATTTTTAGGCAAATCTCACCACTTTAGGTAGATATACCAGTATAGGTATGTAACTATGTACTCCATTGAAATTTTTGTTAGATTATATTGACAAAAACTCACTTCTCTAATGATCAAACTGTGTTTATTCGTGATCTACTTTCACCCTGATGTAACTGTGACGTGGTTACCAAAAACTCGGGCAAAATTCAAAACACTCAACTTCGAATCGAAATAGGATTCAACATCATGCCATCCTTTTTAGTCATGTAATAGTGTGTCTAATAGAATTATAAAATAGCCACAATCGAGGATCAAAGTTGACCTAGTGATTAGAAACTCAACCTACCTGGGGTTGTCCGAGGTTCGATCCTCATATTCCTAACCCCGCGACATTAGCTGCTCCTTTGTACCAAAACATAAAATAAAACAACCACGACCGAATCGTAATCTACAACGACATCAAACGAGTTCTTAAATAGCGAGAGCCGCACATGCTTGACTAATTGACCACCCGTGAGTCAGGTCTCTTGTTCTTGAAGTCTTGTCTCACACTTGTTTAAGTAGCTCATTGTCTCCTCTAAATCACAAGTTTTTTTTTACCTAATAACAAAACCCAACATATAAATTGCAAATACAGACAAACCTAATTCCATCTCTTTAAACCCTCTCTCTCTCTCCTCTCTTTCTCTCTCTTCAAGTTGAATAGAGAGAGAAGCAGGAGAAGAAAAAACCCATCTTTTTTTCCTCCATTTTTGCTTCTCAACCTTTTTCACCAACCCTTTTTATTATAATATTATTAATGGTTAATATGTATATTAAGATTAATTAGTAAATTAATAAAGTACTTATTCGGTCATTAGGAGAATAAGAAGAAGAATATAAACCCTTTTTTTTTGGTAAAAAATCCCAATATAATTATTCTCTTTCTATCAAATTTCTGCAATATTTTGCAAAAAAGTTGCAATTTTGACAAATACCCAGTTGCTAAAATCCTGTTTTCAATACAAAGTTTCAATCTTTTTCAAGAAGTTTTGAGTATTTTGTGATTAATGGGCTGGGGCAAAAAACAGCAAATTTCAATTAAGAGTGAAAAGGGGTTTTTATCAAATTGCAATTTAGGGCTTCAATGGAGTAGTCCAGTAGCAGAAGATGGACTGCAGTTGGAATCCCTAAATTACCCTCCACATGGAGGTTTATTTGCAAGTGTTGGGCAGATGGGTAGTATGGGGTTTGGTCCAAACCCTGCAAATCCAAAGGATAATGATGGAAATAATAGTTTCAAGGTGCCTTACATGGATTTATATGTAAAGTATGTTAATTCTTCAGAAGGGTTTAAGATTGTTGGGTTGCCCGAGGAGAAGGCTATGAAGAAGAAGAAGAAAGGTGGTGGTGGCTTGAAGTTGAAGATTAAGGTTGCTAACCCTTCATTAAGGAGGTTGATCAGTGGTGGTGTTGCGGGCGCGGTTTCGAGGACGGCTGTTGCTCCGTTGGAGACTATTAGGACACATTTGATGGTTGGTAGCAGTGGTCAATCTACTAAAGAAGTGTTTCATGATATTATGAAGACTGATGGTTGGAATGGTTTGTTTAGGGGGAATTTGATTAATGTTATTCGTGTTGCTCCGAGTAAGGCTATTGAGGTATGACATACGCTTCTTTCACACGCTACATATGCATTTTTCTGTATATTTGAGGTTGGTGTAGTTTAAATTGTTTGTTTGAATGACCTATTTTGATGGACAATAGGCTAGTGTGAGGTCTATGATCGTGCATTGTATGGGAAAATTCGGCTTTAGTATGAATTTATGATTTTGATTTTGATTTGTGATAGTGTTGTTTGCGAAAATTCGGCTTTAGTTGAGTATTGTCTGTTGTTTCTGGGTGGTTTATGATACTTGATTGATAGTAATTTTGGTGGAGTGGTTGTTATATTAGTGTTGACCTATTCTTGGAGTGTACTTGAGTTTTTATGTGGGATTGGTTTTTGAGTGATGTGAAAGATTACCCTTTTGTTTAAGGAATAATCAGAAGCGACTTTTAGCTGATTTTGCTTAGTTTGTATGCAACTCTTGTGATGCTTACTATGTTGTAAGTGTATATGATTTTGCCTTAGAAAGTGGTAAATCCGCGATCAAATTAGTCATCGTTGTAGATACTAGGTAGTACATAGGTTGAACCAAGGACGTGCTTTTGATAGAGATATCTGGTGGAAAAGCCATCTTCCCCTGTGCCTGAAGTCTGAACCTTCTCCTTAGTAGGCCACTTCTTCTGAACGTAGTTTGGGACCTTCCCTGTGGATCACTATTTGGTAGAGCAGTCAGTCGACATGTCTTAACGACCATGCTGCAGATTGGCATGGAATTTAGAGACTTCTGTAAGCTTACGGTAAAAGTGTTGCTGTGAAATTTGGTTGTATCTATTTTGCCAAACCAAAGACCAACCAAGCACTGACATATCAGGTGGATTAGCACTTATTCGTTCCAGTAATCTGTAACCTTTACCTTGCTTTTGCATTACCTGCATGACTCTCTAGTCTCTCCTTGGGTAAAGACTGCTGAAGATGTAACTGAACTACTGACGAAATTGTTGAAAGTCGAGATCTTCGGGAAGAGAGTGACCCAAGCATGTCTTTCTTCCAAAGATACCTTGTTCAAGAAAATTTACTAGGGGCTAGATCAGGTGTACTAGCTTACTTCCAAGTTTAACATTAACATGTTAGTCATGTTGAGAACTAGAAGAACTAGCTTATTGTTTTAATGTTTGGTGTATATTAAATGTTGGAAGGTAGTCAAAGTGTGTTCAATTCATTGGCAGAGCTCTAAATGTGTTTCAACAAGTTGTGGATTTCAGCAGCTAGATTTGATGGAGCTCTGAAACATTGTTCAGCTAACTTTGGGATTTGAAGATTTTCAACAGCTACACTTTGAAAAAAGTTGACTGGAAATTTTCATAGCTTTTTCTTATTTCCGGAGGTGGGGGAGGACAGAAGGGAAATAGTTGCTCTGTAACTGATGTACCAGTCATCCCGAGTGACTACCACAAAATGTTGTGGCGCTTCATTCGTTCCATTCTTTCATTACTGTACTCTGTGAGGATTTTTAGAAATGAAAAGCTGTGTGTAATTAAGTTGGGAAGAATACGTTTTTCCTTTACGCAGAGGAGAAGGATAATTTTAGTGATTCTTTTAGTGCAGAGTATATCTTTAGAAATCTTCTAAGGTTTTTTGGTGAGTATGTAATGATGTGCTGATACCGTGTAAGTGCATTTCCTGGGTTTAGTATATATCGACCATGAAGTATAGCTGTATAGACTTTGTCTCGGGACCAAGATTGAGCTACCAATGAAATAAGGCACATTATACGATAACAATGTAATTGTGTGAGAGTACTATGGTTACTGTGCTCTGTATTTCTATTTTGTTTGCTGATAACAGTATGATGCTCTTCCTGGAGTGATGGATTTACAACTTAATCAGAACTTGAACTGTAAACTATTTGCATCATCTTTTGACATAATTTCAATATAGTGTGATTCTTACTTTCTTGATTCTCCATGTAGCTA
>JBBYHQ010014833.1:0-10579 GCA_038382645.1 Spergularia azorica | reverse complement strand
ATAGTATCAGTTTTTATTAGAAACAATGAACCAAATTGTCCGTTAGAGATACCGCATATATAGTTATATTCCGCCACCCCAAGTTTTCAATCCTGGCTTCGCCCCTGCGTTTCTGCTTGTTTATCTTTTGGTTCTGTTTGCCAAAAGCAATTGGTGCAAACTGCAAAGCATTTCATTCTATTGCCTTTAGAAACTAACCTTCACCAGTTTGGTGCTTCTATAATGGTGAGATTACGTACATTCAACCCTCTCCTAAACCGTCATAGGCCCCGTTTTTGGAGATACCAGAGCCCATGTTGTAATAGTTCAATTAGATTAATTAATTAATTCTAATTAAATTAGGGCGTAATAATCTCAATCGTACCATCCGCTCTAGAGCTGGTTGGTTTGTTTTAATGTGCTTTAGATGTGTAAACACTCATTTTTCTTAACATTGGGAAAAGTATATTGATGTATGTTCATGTAAGGTCATGAGCCTTGTGACTTATGAGCTTCACTGTCAAGCCATCGAGAAACCTAATCCTGACAAACAAAAAGACTTGGCTCTCCATTGAATTCGAATTCCCGAATTTGAACTTGATACGAACTTTTAAAAGTTGCATGTGTTGGTATTCCATGTGAGACATAACATCGTTTTCGATCAGCTTTTCGTGATACATTATTATATACCAGTTTGAAAATAGCTATTTATGTGATCGCTATGACGCTATTATTGAAGTCACCGTACGTACTAATTTGGCGTTTTTGCATGTCTTGTTTGCTTTCAATTTCTCTGAACTTAATTCTTAAAGGGCTTCGTATGCAAATGCAGGCAGTATCCTGTTTTTTATGTGCTTTGCGATTCTTCTTTTCATACAATAGATTTCTGCCTGACGGACATTATCATGATTCATGCATATGCCTTATGCATGCTTAGAAGAGTGTGATATACTCATTAACATTTGATTTCAATATGTGAGACGAATTATTTACCAAATGCTAATTCTGTTGGCATAAACACAGGTAATATAGAGGGTTTCTCATAATTGAGGCAAAATTTTGACATTCTAAACGACACAACTTTTGAGGCAGATGTATTCAAGTATTCAGTGTTCTTTATATTCGTTTGAATTATTAACATTTAATACGTATGTGTCCAAAATCGATCGGGTAATAATGGCTTCTGAAATGAATCTGTCTATGATTCTCTCGTATCTATGTTATTGTTAACTTTCGTAAGATGTACGTGCAGGACATAGTACCCAAGTTCAGAAACTTCACGACATAAGGACAAACTAGAAACTTTAACAGTTATGTAGAGTCTATTCAAGTAGTACTCTTCCTTGTGTTTCACTTGACAACTCATGCTTCAATTTCTTTGAGCTAAGTACCAATTATCTTTGAAATCGGATCGTAGATTGTTTGAATTCGCAAAAGAAAATGAGATTTCATTTTGGCTCATTAATATAGTTCATGCATATATCAATTCGAAATGCCAAATCATTAGATGGTGGAACAATCAACAATCAACTAATACCTTAATTAATTTTTCACCCAAGTCCTATCCCACGCCACATCATCACTTAACATTCGAACTCGGGAGCTATGCTAATCGTCTTTGTTCGTATTATTTTGGATCTTTCTCTATACTACGGTGTAAATGTGAAAACGTCTATAATTTCAACGAGGGATTAGTAGGGTAAAAGTGACTTCGCAATGTTTTCGAGTTTTTGTAATAACCTTTTTTTTTTGAGGTCTAAGCTTTTAATAACTCTAAACACGCTATAAATTGACAGCAGTTAGATGCAAGAATTGGCTAGGGTTTCATGTGCTAATTAAACCATGTTTTTTTTTTTTTTTGGTGAACGTTTTGTATCTTTCAAGTTGAATTTTCAATCGCATTCTCGATTTCTGTCTATTATCTTCCAGTCTTCCACGACCATGTTCTCACTTGATTTATCGTACAACTCCGAATTAACATACTATGTCAAAGAATCTATCGAAGAAAGAAAATGAACCCTAATGAACCCCCAAAAAAAAAAAACTTTTTACGTACAAAAGGACCAAGTAATTAACCAATTGAAACCGACATTAGATGTGAACCCAAGCAAGGCTTGTTCATCACACATGATCAAGGCTACAATGCTACATGAATTGTCGTTTTAGGACCTTTTTAATGTGTGCCGTTTCCACAATATTTTACCTAAGTTTTCGTTTACATGTACATGTGAAGTCCGATTTCATGAGAATGGAAAAAGAAGTTAATTAATAAGCTTCACAATATGAGAATTTTCACTTATTATCTCCCCTAGATAAACAACTTCCCACATCAAACTAATTCTATACACTCATTTGGCAGATACACAACCCTCCCATCATATTTGTCTTGAGAGATGCGATTAGGGTTACGATTGCAACACTTTACAACTCACTAATCGTCTTGCAAACTTAATTAGATCGGAGGGAGTGCACTACATACCGATCTGCTCCATCGAATTCTATATTTCTCTATTTTTAGTTTTACTTAGCTTGCAGAATCACATGATCTTTAATAAATTCCATATTCAAGGGGTTGGGGAAGAAATGTACCATGCAATGCATGATCACAAATATGGAAATGGGTAAGAATTCGTAACGGCAAAACATGTCCATGTGATCTGAAAACCCTATAAAATGTACTTACCTATCTTAAGACTTTGACATATAACTATGCTCGGCCAACCAATTTGCTGCTGGACTCCGGTAATAAGTTACAATATGAATTCCTATTAGATGCAATGTATATTTCTATTGTATACGTGAACAAAACGATATCAACATCAAATAAGTCGCTGATAAAGTTCGATACGTTCTTTATAAACGCAATCTATCTATTTACATTGTAAGTTTCTAAAAACTCAAACTTACTTGCGATTTCTAGATCCGCCACCACTAAAAATGAATAGAAACCAAACGCTAGACAGGAAGTAAACAAAACCAAATGTTATATATTAGCTAGGTATCTTTCTGGTAGCTAGTGAACTTCTAACCTCCCCAATATAATGCTCGAAACATAACCCCTGTCGACACGTATAGCTTGGCAAACGTAGTACAAATACATGTACACAATCTAATATACATAAAATGGTTGTGTTAGTATTATCAATAACGTAAGTTTTCTCATACATTGCATGTACACAACTTCTCCATGTTTTTTCAGCTTAAATAGAAAGCTTTGTGTCATTTGGGCCCACATATTTTGTGGGCCATGATGTGCACTGTTGTGAGACAGAGGGGCCCATATCTTAAACATTTTCGCATGGACAAAATTTTGTGTTAATTCAACTTTATCTAATTAGTTCCTAGTTAATTTGTCTTCTTATCCTTCCTTTATATATAAGCCAACATTTCTTCTTCAATATCAGTCATCTTCTTCCCTTTGAAAGCACTGCTGTAGATACATACCCTAAGCGGCTAAGCACAAGCACTCAAATTATATATCGTACGTACACAATAAATCGATGTCGTCTGGCCGAAGTTTCGTCTTGTCAAGGTGTGAAAATGACAGAGAGTTTAGTGAGCTAGTAATCAAATTACAAGCATTGCTACCGGAGAGAAACCGTAGGAACTTAAAGAGGGTATGTAATATTTTGCATGCATGTTTTATGTGGCCTTTTATGTAGATAGTATTTATTCCGAACATGAATAAAGTGTAATTAAATACTCCGTAGTAATTATTCGGATTTTATCTCTCACCCTCTTGCATAATTAGTTTTCCGCCCTAGAAAAAGCGACGATATAAGAGTATGCATCAAGTTATCAACGCAGGAGTAACACACGAGTAGGACAAACATACGTGCATGTAACTTTTATACTGTTTCTTGTGCTATACAACTTTACACATAAATCGCAAAATTTGATACGTTTTACCACGGCCTTAGCTAATTGTTTGTTGATTTACTATTCAGGTGCCAAGATCAAAAGTATTGAAAGAAGTATGCAATTACATAAGGAAGCTTAACAAAGAAGTGGAAAACTTGAGTGAGACACTTTCTGAGTTGCTGGCTTCTTCTTCAGGCTACAACCACCCTACTACTGTTGGTGCAGATGTCCTTATTACAAACCTTTTGCAACATTAATTAACTAATTAATCATCCATTAAACTATGATTACTATTAGTGTACGGTGTATGTTGTTAGGTGATATAAGGACAAAAGAATGACAAGTCCACTACCCACTGCTATATTATTAATATAATATATAGTATGGCCTTAGATTGAGATGAAATATAGTCATATAGTCGTAAAAAAAAAAACACTACTTGCATGAGATTACATCGCATATGGAATTTGTCTTCATCTCAACCTGTGTATTATATGGAGCATATTTATTTGGTGCTTGATTTTGTACAACTTAATTAATGCGAGCTTATGAAGTTGTTAATGAAAATGTAACAGAGTGATTAAGATGAAGGTACTTGATACACGTATATATACTAACTCTCGTATTCGACCTCAAATCAACGTTTTTCTCTAATGTATAGATCACTGTATATATCTCTATTGTAGACCTTTGAATTCCCGCGGATTTTATATGATATATCACTATAGAAGGCTTTCAAATCAGTTTAATCCTTAGGAGTTGTGTTGATGATGTGTAGTGGCCATATGTCTGGCCACATCCAACTATACACGCATTCTACACCGGGTGCGAGATTTCTCGGTTCGAAACTACTTTAAATCGTTCTACATTTTTCCAACAACCTCAATAGGTCTAAAGGAAAAATGAAGACATTTTAAGACGAGGAAAGTAAATTGATTGGCTTGCCAAACACTTTGGATTTCCTTCAATCATTAAGCAACGACAAATTTTGGAAATTCCATGTTAAGTTCAACGCCTAACAACTTTTTATCTAATGTTCCTTGGATATTTGCTCAATTAAGGTGGAGACATCTGAATATAATAGCTCAAGCTTCATATGTTATTTTTCACGGTGAGCTGCTTGAGTCGCAGTATAAACAAAACAACCAATCACAACATAAACTAATGTATAGCGTTGATGCACTGTGCTTCATATATCATTTTTCACGGTGAACTGCTCCGCTTGCACATTGCGTTCATCCATATTAGTTACCTTGCACGGCCTAGCCCAACACGGCAAAGACGCTCTACGCACTGTATCATCGTGATACTACAAGTCATAAGACAGCCAGACAGGCCACGAAATTATTACTCGTACAAACCAAGAACAAGGTCAGTGATAATTTCATGCATCAGTAAGATGGAGCTGTAATCACATTTTCCAGCATTCCAATCCTTTGGCCTAGACAATAGCTATACGTTATTCGACATCAACATAGATTAACAACACGAAAAAGTAGTAATTCTTGACACAGCACATAGTCTAATGTGATTCTTTCATCTGTTCTTTCCTCTTCAATCCATCACGTTCTTGATCAGATAGGTTTACACAAGATCTGTTAAACTTGAAACTTGAGAGTTTAGCGAAGCAAAAATGACGCACTGACTACTGTACGCTTAATGTCTGATGAATTGTGAAGCATCCAATTCAGTAGATGGTTGACAGCGTGCCATAAAACCTGCACAGAAATAATTAAAGAAGTGTTCTGATTCGTAAGTACCATCTCTTGTACACCATTTCCATCAGACTGACAGACTAAGAAAAATCTACCCGATGTATTGCAGTAATGAAAATTGTACTTTGCTGTGTGTCCATGTTCCAAGATTTATTAACATGAGTGACAACAAACAAGCAATCCCTCGTCTTGCCTTACTAACAATAACACTACCAAATTACAGTAATTCGCCATCATTCCTAAACCTTCCAATCTTATAGGGTAAAAAAAAGACAAAATGTTTGGGTTGAATCTCCTGCAATTACTAAACTATTTCAGCTGATACAAAAACCAGCTTTGAATTCGTTGTATTCACAGTTAGTATGTCCAGACACATTATATATGGAGCATCACCTACCCATAGGTATAGTTCAGGTATGGCATTGAATTAGACCATCCTAAAAGCAAAAAACATCAGGTTCCTGTGTGGTAAAAACTCCTATATCGTCAAGTAGGGTGATACTTGTTCGTCTGGACTGGTATCATCCTTCGATTGTGCATATGAAGAAGATTAGCTACTAATATAAAGCTCCGAAGATTCAAGTTAGCTATCCGTTGGGCTAGTTGCTGAGAACAGAACTCTCTGACCCTAAAGTCCAGGGATTAAACATCAGTACCTCTCTTTCTCTGAAAACTATGGGCTGATAACATGAAAGTAACAAAAGAAAGGAGTATCACCATATTCATAAAGCAGCAAGATATGGACTTGGCGAATCTCTTATTTTCCTGTCCCAGAAACCAGCTATGACCCAATAGGCTAATATCCAAGAGCCAAAACATAATCGGGTACCATATATTACTCTCCTCTCTGAAACATGGAAGAAGGGATTGAAACTTTCTCAGTTTACTTAAGTAAAAAAAGAATCCAACCTCTGCTTTACATAAACAATCAGAACTCTAGGGACTTCTTTATTAACATTAATGCTCCCGCAAGGCTAAAATGCTAGGACAGTTGTCTTCTGATGAATTGTGATCCAAATCCAAGCATCTAACGGCCCTTTTTTTTCATGAATGAGAGTAGCATTTCACCCCTTTAGATATCCCAGGAACTAAACCCTGAAGAGGCCCAGCTTTGTTGCTTAATCTAGAAGACAAAATGGGTTTAGACAGAGTCTCAAAACTGAAAGGGAAAGACAGAGGAACATATCCTTTCCTTCTTCGGATTGCAAACAAAGGAGAACCCATCCCATCAAAGCCAAAAAGATTAGCTCAACTTCACTAATAGAATCGTGATTCATGGTAGAAGACTAGTACTAACCTCCATGATATTCATAAGCCAGACTCCATGGTGGCCATTTGCCCATTAAGGGCACGTAAAGATTATCCATACCCACTATCTTCTTTACAACTTCGTATTCTAGACCTGTCTAGCAGCACCACTAACAACAGGGAGAAACTACAACATCATCAAGCTTGGACAACATAAAAAAAACTAGAGGTATCAAGATAGGAAGATAGTAAGAAATCCACACATTCCTTGTGAGAGCTAAAACTCATCAACTCCATCATGAGGGCATATACTAAACTTGGAACCAAGAGAATAACAGGAGAAGTCTCCAAAAAAAAAGTTAGCAACTCATCAGCCCTTTCGCCAACAGAAGAAAAAAAAAAAAAAAGAGTTAGCAGCTCATCAACTCCTCCAATTTCTACCCACTTCATACCCAACAGGCCACCACATTTTCCTATCTAACAAAAAACGCATGCAAAATCAAAGTGGAGGATCATTTTGAACAAGAGGGAGTAGTAATAGAACACAATCAAATAGCCCAACAGCATAAGGTTTAGTACTAGCAACTCCAGTCTAGAAGCCAATGAAAATTTGCCAGAGGAGTGATCGATTGGAACAGTAACACATACTTGCCCCTCTAATCAACACACTCAAAACCAAAAACCAAAAACCAAAAACCTAATGTCCATACCAAGACTCAATAACCGACTCAATAGCCTAGTCCAAAGATACAATCCTCAAAATGTGAGAATACTCAGTATGATCATGAAAAAGAATTGAGATTTCGACAAGTCCCCCTAAAAATCCTTGGAAGTCTAATCCAATGGGCCCCCCATATCAACCAAAATCTTTTAACCCCCAAAGCAAAAGAAAAAAAAGAATTAAATTGGTTTCAAATATGCTAAGACTTAGGGTGAGTTTGGCCAAGCTCCTAAAGTGTTTCTGGACTGAATCTGGGTCCTAACTGGCCAAACACACAAAACTGAGAAACTGTCTCTAGTTTCTAAGAAGCACTTCTAGTGTAAATTCGTTCATCAGAAGTAGAAGCTCCAATTTGGAGCTCCTCCTCCAGAAACTGTTTCTGAGTAGTATTCCGGAGAAGTTCGAGCTTGGCTTGTGATAAAAAGTACTTCAAATTCAGCTTTTGCACCCCAGAATTAATACGCGTTGGCCATCATAGGAAAGACTTCTGCAACGGAATAAATATTAAGTCCCAGCTTTCCTACCATTGCCAGATACTAATTAAACATATCAACACCAAGGGCCAGGACATGTCGTCATAACTAATAATTTCAAATATTGAGGACAGGCGGGGCTTCTCCCTCTTACATGCCCTTCAACATAATTAATCACTAGGAATACCAAAATTTCAACTGAGATCAAGACACGAACAGATCATCAAATGCAAACAGCCATACCTAATCTGTGTTGTGTTTCCTCTAGTTTTCACTAGTATTTTGTTGCCCCCATTTGCATACCATCTTTCCCAATTTCATCATGGGGAGCTCTAATCCATTATCCACTGTACAGATTGAGACATTATAAAACACCTAATCTAAGAAACCCCAGAACTTCTTGTACCTCAATGTGATAATGATTGTATTCCTTTCACTTTACTCTAACCTGGCACAACTCCAAACACTATTCCTTTCATTGTACTCTTCCCTGACACAACTCCATATAAAGCAACTGGCCTAATACACATAACTTCCCCGTGGCCTATTGTCAGAAGGAATATAACCAAAAAACTACAGCCTACACATTAGTCCTCCACTCCTCTGCAATAATTAAGATGATCCACACAAACTCAGTCATAGGATTCAAAGAAACTGATTCAAACTGTGCTACAGCAAGGCACAAGTCTCCTAACAAGTACAATCTTTTCATGTTAGACATACTGACAAATTGACAATCACCCAAGAGACTATATTTCCACATACTAGCATGACTTGGCTGGACACTGTGACGTTATCGATTGTGATTACGCGATCACAGTCCCAAAACCAAAATTTAGCGTCATGATGCTAGAATAGTAGTATGTAATACTGCATGCAGCGTACCATAAAAAGCCTTTCAAGGCTAATCAAACATGAACTGTAGAAGAAATATCATTTGGTAGAACAATCATCAAATCGTCAAATCTTCATCAACATACCCCCAGGAAGATTGAGATAGTCCCACAGGTACCCCACAGCTTTCTTTTCCTAACACGAGAAAGCCACTTTCTAAGCTATACTTATGAGTTAGAAGCTTTCGCTGTAACATAAGTTATGATTGCCTGCTAACTAAAAGTTCTCTGTTAAAACTGGAACAGTTTCTGTTCTATGACGGACATGGGTGTCATAGTCTTATCTTGGAAGACAATAATCCATAGTACTCCAATCATAAAATTTGAAATTTCAATAGCCGAGACACCATATTACACTTGAAAAAAATATTTTAGAAGACATCTCTTAACATACACACGAAGCTCCCAACTGCACCACCATCTCAATTGTAGCATCCATTACAGGACAGTGCATCAAAGACTCAACACAACACAATACCATTATTTCTCTCTCACACTCCATTACTGGAAAAAAAAAAACCACAACTCAGCTAACAGGTACTTACAATTTCATCTGGTTCAAAATAGTTGATAGTCTGTCTAGCAGCAGCAGTTACAGCAACCTAGAAGTAGATGTACAATCAAAAAGTTCTGGCTTTTTACAGTTCCGCTGCAGAAATTTGCATTTCACGTGCAGAAGTGATGGGTAAGGACTAAGGAATGAAAAGGTGAACAAAGGTAAGAAGGGGTCTGAAATAGCAACCAAAAAATACTGATAATTTTCATGCTGTCACTCCACTGTGCACTCCTGTGTTACTCTTTGCAATTATCAGCCTTTCTTAACCTATTCTGTGGTTGCTTCCTGCAGTTCCTGCACTGCACCCTAAATAACAGGCATTATATTTATATCTCGGGATTCCGATTTCCAACCTTGTCCAGGAACCAAAGAATGCTAATCCCATGGACGATATCTAATTATGTAAAGGGTTAGGAAGGAAGAAAAAATACACCTATTAGCGGTTAGTGGTCATACTGGTCACGATTTACGTGGAGATCCATGAAAAGGGACAGGAAAAGCTCTTCATTTTGTCAAAGTTCTATTGATAATGAAGTTTTAAAGACGTCTGCCACTAGTTCTAAAAGGGTCCTGCTCTGTGTGACTTTCCTAATCCAGATATATACTAATGTTCTCTACACAATTATGAAGAAGTTATGCAACCAATGCAGGTTACTCCATGTTATATAAGTTCAACTTCCACACAGCCATACTTCTATGCTTCCACTGGATGCCCAATGATCGAACACAATCAAAAAATCGAACACACCCAATGATCTCATATCAGAATTAAAACAACCCCATAACTAAAAATCGAAACTTGCACAAAGCAATAAACCCGAAATCCCTGGACAAAAAACTCAAAGCTCAACCAAATGTTCTCAATCTGATCAACACAATGCAAACACAAAACAAACTACAATTGCCCGGCAAAACCCACTCCCAAATCGCGGCCAAAAGTACCATATATCGAAGCTTGCAAAAAACAATAAGCCCGAAATCGAATACTAGCATTGTAACTAGGGGTGTTCACCGGACCAACCCGGTAAGGACCGAGGACCGAATTTCATGAAAATTGAAACCCGGAGACCGGACCGGCCAAGCTAGGACCGCACCCGGACCGGACCGGAATAACCGGTCCAAAACCGGACCGG
>JBBYHQ010014822.1:0-10579 GCA_038382645.1 Spergularia azorica | reverse complement strand
GAAGGGTCTGTTGAGAATGATTTGGGGTTGAGGTATGATTATGGTAAATTTTACGCGTCAAAGTCTTTCTTTGATGATAAGACTGGCCGTAGAATCTTATGGGGTTGGGTTAATGAATCTTCGACTCAGGCAGACGACAAGATCAAAGGTTGGTCCGGACTTCAGGTATGTGCATTTTAGCCTTTTTATATGACAATTCATGTTAAGCCAACCCAAAAACATTTCGAGCTTAATGGAGGCTTTGTTGGTGTTGTGCACTTGTGCCCTAGGCCGTTCCAAGAACGATTGTGCTTGACAAATCAGGGAAGCAATTGGTACAATGGCCGATCGAGGAAATAGACACACTACGAAAAAATGCAGTACACTTGCATCCCCGTAAAGTTAAAGGAGGATCACGTAAAAAAGTTTCTGAGGTCTCAGCTAGTCAGGTAAATCTAGTAGACTTGATTAACATTGCGTTCATAATTACAGAATTACTGATATGTATGTAAATATAATCAATCATTCAAGAATTCTAGCATGCCATATCTAATCTAATCTTGTGTTACATAATGTTGAAAGGCGGATGTGGAAGTGTCATTTAAAATAAAGAAGTTTAACAACGTAGAGGAGTTCGACCCAACATGGACCAACGCACAGATTCTGTGCAGCCAGAAAGGCGCATCGGTTGAAGGTGGTCTCGGACCATTCGGACTCCTAACTCTTGTCTCTGATGAGTTAGAAGAGTACACGGCCGTGTTCTTCAGGATTTTCAAGGCCATAGACAAATATGTTGTGCTAATGTGCAGTGATCAAAGCAGGTCAGCACCTGTACTGTACATATTTAGTTTTATAACCTGTGTTATATGACATTGTAACAGATTTTGGCCTATGTTTTCCTTTGCTAATCATATGTTTTTTCTTCAATGTGCAGATCATCCTTAAACCCTACTACTGATAAGCTGACCTTTGGGACATTTGTGGACGTGGATCCTGTTAAGGAAGAGATCTCACTCAGGGTTTTGGTAAGTCGAAAAATTCGTGCTTAAGCAATACAGAGAAATTAGATAATGTGTAATAGTATTCAGTATGGTGGTACTGAAGTCCTTCCTGTATTGTTATCATTAAACTCTTTATTATGTTTCCTGCCAGATCGATCACTCGATAGTCGAGAGCTTTGCTGCTGAAGGAAAGAGCTGCATTACTGCTAGAGTTTATCCCACATTGGCTATAGGGGACGAGGCAAACTTATACGCCTTCAACAATGGATCAGAGGATGTGAAGATCACTAAATTGACAGCTTGGGACATGAAGAAGGCCCTGATTAACAACCCTACAGAAGAACTTAGAGCATACGACGAAAACTTAATCCGTGAGCAAGAATTATAGACATAAATGATTTGAAGCCTAATCACATTCTTGGCATACAAGGTTATTGGAATTTTGGTGTGATTTTTCTGTGTAGAGTAAAATGTTGAAACATTTTAATCTTTTTCCTGATCATGCTTATTATACAGTCATACTCCTTATGTTTCCAACACTTTGAGCTTAAACTCGGTGATCGACTCTGTATATCTCAACTCTGCTTTCTGCCTTCCTCTGACCTGAGTCTTATTCAGTTCATATGATAGGGCGTTATCGTGTAGGAGTATCGAGGTTTAACAACAACTTCGAGTCGAATCGATTACATTCTGAGCCACTTGTATGATTCAAACTAATTTTGAGATGAGCAGATACTATACTAGCTACTTCGCTAGTACACATTTTAAGGATTGCCAAACAATAACTATCCACGTATAATAAATTCTGATAACTGTGTCCAAGACAGAAGACCCATGAAATATTGGTTTGATGAGCAGATAATCTGATATACATGCATTATCACGTCCGCAAGTGTATGTCTCACTTGCAAGTATCATCTTTCGTTCTCTTCTCTACAAGAAATTATTGAGCACTCATTCACATATCATTATCACTTGCCAAAAGACGCTCTTGCTTCAGATAGGGTAAAGACTAATTAAGGACGGCTCGCATGAACGTTCATTCATACGAAAAAAAGAAGCGTAACGAATTTAAAAAGTTGTTTCACTACTTTAGTGTTTAATCTACCGTATCTTAAATAAAGGTTAGTCGATAAAAATCGGAATTTCTCCAATTTAAATAAGAGTATTTGTTTGTTGTCGAGTTCCTACTTCCTAGACAATAGCAGTCTTAAAGTTGCAACGATTGCAAGAGGGAAATGGGGTCTAAAGCTAACCAAGTAACTTTCATCTGTATTGTCAATTTCTTCACCTCCATGATTAGAAGTGGAGCCTCTCTTATCTTAATTTATTGGACTAAATTCAAAAGATATGATTAGAAAATGCTAGGACCAATAGAACACAAAACCAATCCTACTACGGCTATGTTTGGTAAAACAAGTTGAAATAGTAGCTGAACGCTGAAATAGTAGCTGAAATCTGAATTAATAACTGCAATAGTAGCTGAAAGTTTTTTTGATGATAGTAATAGGAGTGTTTGGCAAAATTAGCTGATATAGGAGCTGATATATACTCCCTCCGTCCCCCTTTAAATACCTCATACCCAAAACGCACTCTTATTGAGGAGCGTGTACACACTAATCGGTCAATCAAAGTTCCAAAAAATTTGCATGGAATTTTTGCTAAGATTCTTATCTAACTCACTATGCAATTTTTTTGGAACTTTGATTAACAGATTAGCGTATACACCCTACTCAACACGGGGGTATTTTGGGTATGGGGTGTTTAAAGGGGGACGGAGGGAGTATAAAATTACATGAAAATGCATTAAATATTTTTAATCTCATTTTATTTTAGTAAATAATTGAGGGTAAATTAGGAATAAATTATGATAAGCTAGCTTATTTTTAAATAAGTTACATGGGGTAACATCTTAAATAAGCTAGCTTATTATTTAAGCTAGTGGTGTTACCAAACAAACTTATTTGGTCAAAGAGCTTAAAAAACTAGTCAAATAAGCTACTTTGGCCAAATAAGCTAGCTTATTGTGCATACCAAACATAGCCTACATTCATGATTTAAGCTATCACGTATACTCGAAGATTCACTACTCGTATGTAGTATGTGTAATTCTTGCATTGTGAATACGTCAAGTCATGTCGTATCGACGTATATATAGTTGTTAGCAGCTCAAATTCAAAGATTGACTATGTAGTACGTGTAATTCTTGTGAATACGTCAAGTCAAGTCGTATCAACGTATCGTTGTTAGCGGCTCAAATTCAGCTCAACTGTAATCCAATAATGGACGACCGATATTTGTAAACGCACCTTATAAGGTTACAACATCGATTAATCATAAGGTCACGAAGTTGATTAATCATGATGTATTGAGCCACGAATAGAATTGTATTGTATTGAAATAATGCTAAAATACTTGCAAACAATAATGTATCAACTTCATCGTCTGAACTCTGATCTCGAATTGCATCTTTACTTTCCGGCATGAAACACTATTTAAAATAATTATTCTAGAACACTTGGATAAAGCCATACTCCCTTTTTAGCAAGACCATAACACCCTTCTATTATTATATTAGTCCAAAAGCATTCATAGTGGAACCAAAAGCAACACCATACTTTTCTATCCTCCATACTTTTTCAATGTTTTATAGGTCCAAATAATCATAGGATGACTATTACGCTTGGAAGAACGAATGCTGAATTACAAATTGTCGAATTTTAGACTTTTCGACACATTACCCCAAATATCAGATTCTAATTTCGACCCTGATTTACTGATTATAATAAAAGATTGAGATGGTTGTTATGAAGCGAAGTTTTCACCAATCACATAAATTTGGTGCTCTTCCTTGACACAATTGATTTCTCGACCATTATCAACAATTAATGAAGATGTTCAAACTAATTGATTGCATGCCACAATTCATGAAGATGTTCAAACTAATTGATTGCATGCCACAATTCAGATATGAATGAGAGTCTCTTTGTACCGACGCAAAATGAAGTGAAGAAGCCTTCAACCTTCACATCACATAACTACACAATTGTCTTAAGAAAGACACGTACGTAAACATAGCATACTACATACAGTACTACACTCGATCACGGTCTCACAGATGGAGAAGTTCACATGAAATGTGTTGTTCTTTTCCTTCTTTATTTAGTAGTAGTAATTAAACTGCAACGTCTGTAATTGTTTCTCAGAACTAGTATGTTATTAAGAGTACATAGTTATTTAATATCGGGAAATTAAAGTTAATCTGTTACGCTCACAAGGGGGATAAATACCAATAATCAATTTGCATTGGTGAACCAATGTACATGAACCACTCTTAAATTTCACCTTAAATATCAACTTTTCATTAGACTTCAAACCAAGCTCTTGAACACATTAATTAACTTGGGTTGGATACATTTCACCCAACAATTACCATCTTCGACTTTCCAAGGATAACGATAAATTAATGGTTCCAATTAATTATTCTTCCACATTACTGGAACTAATTAATGATCTTAATTACACAATGAATTAATTTATACTTTCTTAATTTTCATTAAGAACATGTTTGAATACATTCTGCTCCCACGAATTTGCAATTTCATCTATCTTCCGATCCAACAAAATACTCGCTCTATTCACATCTAACAACATTAGTGATCCGATTGGCTCGCCCACAGAACCATAGTACATTAGTACTTCACTCCTGGGGTTTGTCAACATTTTCAACCAAGTAGGACCCGCCCATTACAAGACCCTTGCTCACGGCTAGCCCACCCATAAAGCCTCTATAAAAGGCGAAACAAATCATAGTCCATGTCTAAACAAATGCATTAAACATACAAAAAACTTTCATCAAAGTTCCAAAAACCTTGAAATATAGAGCTTCTTATGAAAGCTTCTTTAGTTACTTAAACAAGAAAAAACATGAGCAACCCATCAGTAGTATTTCTCCTCTTGGTCACCCTTACACTAACCATAACACCCACATACGTGCACCCAAGGACAACAACAAACGACCTCGTACGAACCACGTGCTCGCAGACAGCCGACCCGACTATCTGCGAGGCCGCGCTCCGGTCGGACCCAAGGAGCTCGAAAGCCGACACCCAAGGCCTTATCTTGATCATGATCGACACGGTCAAAGCTCGGTTCTCGGACTCTCTCCGGTACATACAGGGTTTGACCCGTAAGACCCGTGACCCGGAGATGATCCGGGCCCTTAAGGATTGTATTCGGGTGTACCAGGTTGTGCTGAATATCAACTTTGGGGTAGCAGTGAATGCAGTGAGGCAAGGGGACCCTAAGTTTGGTGAGCAGGCTATGGTAGATTCGGGTAATGAGGCCGAAGCGTGTCGGTTAGCCTTCCCGGAAGGGAAAGTTCCGGGTCCGTTAGCGGGTCGGACCCAGGTCCTGCATGGAGTATCAAATGTTGCAGCGTCAATGATCAAAATTCTAGAATGAAGTGTTTAGGGACTTGTACATTTGCGAACTAATCTATATTAAGTATTGATTTTACTGTTAAAAATGTTCTAATGGTATGATTACTACTTAGTATACTTCATACATACTTGCGACACGAAAAACAACTCCGAAGTCTGAAATCGTGTGACAATTTGTCGATTTCCACTCAAATTCAACACAATCCTAAGGAACAAATTATGTAGTACTACTATAGTCCACAAATTGACTAGAGACGGTCGGTTCATGACTCAAGAAAGGAATGTAATCTAATTCGGCTATACGGGTAGTAGATTTTTACATTTCCTATTGTGAGTCACGTTTCCCTAGGTGTGAGTCTTACCCTCTTACAAGTTGGAGTGTAAAGATCAATATAAGGAGTGTAAAAATCACCACCTCTATAAGCCTAAACACAAAAGATACACGACGAATAAGCCACCCGCATTCTCATTAGCTTGTAATTTTTGTTCTTGTTGTTTTCACCATGTTCATAAGACTAGGGAATAAAGCCCTGTGCCCATACGATGGCTCATCTAGAACCGGTGGAGTATACCACTCGAGTGTAGGTTGAGAACTCGAGAATGACCCCTCTTGCGTACCTCACGAATTTTTATTGCCGCGGCCACGTAATTTTCTTTAACTCTTATGTTTTACATTGTAATTTGGACTACTCTTTTTGTGAAACCAAACAAAAAATTGAATCTTCTCCGGCGAGTATAGCCCCAATTTACCCTTTTACCCCCCAACCAACCTGACCCCCCCTTAATTTTCTCAGTACATTTTCCCAAATTTACCCATAGTTGTTCCCAATTCTTCCTGAATTTTACCCAAACTTGACTCAATTCCTCACAAATTCACTTCTAATTCAATCCACACTTGTGAGTTGTTGCTCGGAAAACAATCACTGAACAACGAAAAGAGGAACATGAATCACAACAGCTTTGGAGAAGCTAAGGTATGATACACTTGTCATAATTTAATCTGCCATTGAAAATTGAGCTTGTTTTCCATTTTGATCAAGTGAGTGGTAAGAATTGGGGTAGAATTCATCAAAAAAATCTGGAAAATTGGGGAAGAATTTAGGGGAAATGTAGAGATACAAAAATATAGTAAAATGTTTGTTAAATTGGTGCACTATGATGTACATTGTATTCTTTGAGCTGGTCAAAAGCCCGAAATCCCAAGCTTTTAAGCTGTTTGAGTGTTTTTTGATTGTTCGTAACAACTACGACACATCTATTATGTCATTGTGTTATGTCACTGTGGTATTTGTCGTCTGTGAGTATGTTGTTATTATCGAACTATTGGTGACAGGTTTTGGTCTATTGCTGCGGTTGAACCCCAAAATTTCATGGTTTCGAGGATTCCTTTTGGCCAAAACATTGAATACACAATTGTAAGGAACCACAGATAAACTTGTCGAAATATTGAACTTTCTTTTTTGTCACAACAATGAATACAAAAGTTACTGCGTATCAGCGTATTGAAGAAATAATAGGGTCATAGGGAAAGAGGCTTCAAGAATTCCTTCTCAACTGTATTTTTGGTGAACTTTTCGATTGGGTCTTCAAAGCATTGAACATTTCTATTCGCGCTGAAATTTATTCGTTGATAGTGGAGTATTTGTTTTAATGAGCTTTGTTAGAGAAGATGATCTAAATTCTAAAATATGGGTTTGAGGAGTTTAACTTTGTTGTAGTGTCTGAACATTGGTGAAGTTTTAGTAATCTTTTATGATCACCTTGCCTTATTTTTATGTTGTCAAGTTGTTTGATTTTCTGACCGGATCAAGTTGTTTGGTAGTTGTTGCCTGTTGGTGATATCTCCTGAGTCGACGAAAATGTCATCGGTCAGGAAGAAAATGTATATAAACTGGGGGAGTACAGATTGCAGGTCACTGCTCTCACCAATCCTACCATATTTGCCAATCAGAATTTACAAATAATTCTTGCATTCATATCCCCTGCTTCTCTGTGTTGCAAAGATGATCGAGATTGCAACAGCGTTAAATGCCGCAAAAAGACTCTTTGCAGTACTCAACAGTCCAGTTGTCAAGGAGTTCTGCTCGAGGTTGGGCTACAATTCTGACCTTGAGGCTCTGAAAAGCACTGTTGAAACTGTCCAAAGTGTTCTACTTGATGCTGTGGACTCTGAAGAGCTTTCCCTACCAGCACAAGATTATGTTGTGAAGCTCAAGGCTGCTGTTTATGATGCCGATGATCTGTTTGATGAGTTCCGCACTATGGCTGAGCGGAAGCAGCAGCTAATCAAGGAGGGTAATCCGCTCTTTTAGAAGGTACGCCTCTTCTTTTCTTCTGACAAGTCTCTCAAAGTAGCTTACAAAATGTCCCAAGAGATTAAGAAAACTAGGAAGAATTTGGATGGTATTGCCCGTGATCATACCAACTTTAGCTTCGCTGTTGACAGCAACGGCTTTGCTATTAACAGCAAGCATATTAGGAGCAGACGACAGGAAACATGTTCTTTTGTCAATGCTCCCACTGTTATAGGGAGGGAGGCTGATGTTGAGGCTATTGTTGATAAGTTGCTTGATTTGAATGGTGGAAAGGGTGCTCGTTTCCTTGGTGTTGTGGGATCTGGAGGGATGGGTAAAAGCATTCTCGCACAACTTGTTTGTGAGGACAAGAGGGTAAAAGAAGAGTTTGAACATGTGGTGCGTTTGTCTCTCCCACCATGACAGCAACAAATCTGATAAGAAATCAATTCTTTGTAAGATTCTGGACGTAGTCACAGGTTATACGCATCAACCTTTATCACTAGAAGAAGTGCAAATGAAATTAAGTCGGAAACTAGAAGGAACAAAATACTTGCTAGTTCTTGACGATTTGTGGAATGATGACGAAGTAAAGTTGGTGGAGCTGAAAGAATTCTTAATGTTAGGTGCTGCTGAAAGTAGGATTATGGTAACTACACCCTCTCATGATGTGGCCAAAGTTATAGGGCTTGTCCGATGAAAATTCATGGCGTTTATTTGAGATGACAGCTTTTGAAGAAATGCCTGAACAAAAAGCAAACCCCGTTATTGTAGAGGTTAGTAAGAAGATTGTTAAGCAATGCTCCAATGTTCCTCTCGCTATTAAGGTGGTGGGAAGTCTATTGTGTGGCCAGAATTTAGATAAGTGGCAAACTTTTGAAAGAAGTGGAATAGGTCGTATTAGTAAGGGTGACAATTAAGTGCCCATTTTCCTGCTCATTTCTGATGCTGGATTGCAGTGGAATTCGTCTTGTTCTTTTATTTGTTGAGATTTCTGATAGTTGGCTTTATTTGATCAGATGTACATTTTGATTTGTGGGTGGTGCTGGTAAGAGAACGAAGGGAAGATCTAAAATACTAATGATCAGCCGATAGAGTCATGACTTGTGAGGTATGAAAGCCTTTGCGGCTACTCTTTACGTCTAATCAATGCTTTCCATCAGTAGCTTACTTGATCGACAACAATAATTGCCTCTGTTTTTTGGTTCAATAATTGTCTCTGTCGAAACAAATTAAAGCAATAACAACATAGAATGGAGTTTCTCTGTTTCTCCTGCAGCGATAACAAACTGCTTTTCCAATTTTCCGGCAATAACGAAGTAGATGAAGTTTCTGTGCTTTTTATCTCAAAAAAAAAAGTTGCTCTGTGTTTCCAGCGGCACTAACAGAGTAGATAAGGTTGCTCTGTTTTCTTCCCACGGTTTTTCCTTCCCTGAAATTTATTACGAAGCCTCTCGTTCAATTCGAAAAATCTTCCAGTATCATATGTAATAAAAAAGAGTTCATAGAATATGGGAAGTTTAGTTTTTTTTTTCCTTCTTTCAACAATGAAAGTAATTTATAAAGTGAAAACAAGAAGAAAGGAGTACATAAAGAAAAATTAAAGCTACCGAACAGTCAAAGCTAGCTCGTGATGTACTTATGAAGGAACTGAGAAATCTTCAAATCAAACATAAAGAAATGAATGAATTGATGGAGTATGGCTTGTATATTTTTAAAAAAGTAGCATATATAAAAACGAGGTTATAATATTTCATTTTTGCAATTATTTTTTGTGTGAAGCCGTCACCTACAGGCAAAGATGTGCTAGCAATAAGTCAATATTTATCATCGATTAGCGACTTTTTATGGAGCGAGATTAAGTTGAAATCAAACAAATTCAAAGCATTGGACAACTAAAAATAGTTGGATAGTTGCTGGTAAGTCAGTCTCTCTTAGGGAAAAAAACAATTAACCAAGTCAACTAAGAGAAGGATTATCAAGCATTGTGAAGTCTTTGTAATTTTTTATGAGCACCTTGCCTTTGTGTAGCCGCCATGACTTTATAATGCTAGTGAAAGTTAAGTTTGAAACAAAATGCCAAGTTGTTTGATAGTTACTGCGTGCTGGTTATTTAGTCGTATTTTTAGCATTATATTGGCTACAGTTGACAAAAATGTCATCGTTCAGTAAGGAAACGTCACTGGTAAATGCTAATGCATGGAGACCAGTTTTCAGTTTCTCTCTCGTCAGCTTTTTTTTATTATGTTATTGTTGCGAAGACCGGATTCCACAACACCAATAAGTATGCTCTATCTTATACTTCTGTTTTTTCATTTTCAGATCATGTCCCGCTCTAGTTCGGCTCTACTCTCCACTCACATCCTGAAAATATGGTAGCTGTCGCAGTAGCTCTTAGTGCTGCAAGTATACTCCTTTCAGTACTCCATAGTCCAATCCTCAAGGGCACCTGCTCCAAGTGGGGCCGCCACAAATACATGTCTAAACTTAAAGATCTCAAAATAACTGTCACAACCGTTGAAAGTGTGCTGCGTGATGCTGCGGCCTGTGAGGTACTTACCGACGAAGCACAAGACTTTATTGAGAAGCTCAAGACTGCTGTGTACGATGCCGATGATTTATTCGATGAGTTCCGCACTCTGGCTGAGCGCAAGCATAACAAACTCAAGGAGCGTAATCACCTGTTCAAGAAGGTACGCCGTTTCTTATGTTCTGACATGTCTCTCAATGTTGCTCGTAAAATGTCCGGAAAGATTAAGAAAATTAAGAAGAATCTGGATGATATCGCCAGTGATCATACCAAATTTAGCTTCGCTGTTGACAGCAAACTTATTAGGAACAGAAGAGAGGAAACCTGTTCTTA
>JBBYHQ010014801.1:0-10581 GCA_038382645.1 Spergularia azorica | reverse complement strand
TTGGGAAAGAAGGCACCTGCAGGGGGTGGGGTAAGTTTTTTGGTGGGGGTTCCATTGAAAAAAAAAAAAAAAAAAAAAAAAAAAAAACCATTACCCATGATCACACAAATATTGTAAGCACTTAAAATGATCGCAGTGAAAAATTGGTATAGAATCTTTTGGCACTGTCTTGTTTTCCTTTCTATAGTTAGCAAAAGTCAGCATTCGTGTCAAATACAAATGGGATTCAAACCCTGGCACTTCCTGTCCTGTTTGTGTAGACCTTATTGACCAACTTCAAGAAATGTGTTGGAGATCTCTTAACACTAACATAGTAATTCTGTTTCTGGTTATGTTAGCTGTCGTGTACAATTTCAAGTCTTTCTAGACCTTTCCCCTAGCCCTTTCTTTCTTTTACTGCTTGTTTTTTTGGTATTTATGGAGCTTCTCAATCAGTTTTCTATGTCATAATCAACTTTTATAATTTGTTGCTCCAAACTCAATTTACTTTGCTCATCACCTCATTTAATATTGCATAATGGATGTGTTAGGTTAATGAATTTCTTTCTGGCATGGGCACTGATGCCCCAGATGTTGAGGATGAGAACGTTACTGCTAGACCTTCAGTTGGTTATGATGATATGTGGGCAAAGACACTTTTGGAGACCACAGAACTAGAGGTAAGCATCTGAATGCAAATTATAATCTCATTCTCTTGGGCTGTATGTTGCCTTTTCAAAGTCTTGCACTTCTTATACAGTCCCCACAGGGGCAATTGGCTATAATAATTTCACAGTTCGTGGGCTGATTATTTGATTGTTTGAGTGTCGGGGTGAAGATTTGGGTTTCATTCCCCTGGGGTTGTACAATTTCAAGTTTTCTCTAGCCCTTTCTTTCTTTAACTGCTTGTTCTAGTTTCTTTGGAGATTGTCAATCGGTTTTCTTTTCGCATTTGATTTTCAGGTTGATGATGGGAGATCATCTGGTTCATCTTCACCAGACTCTGCAGGGTCGGTTGGAACTTCGATACCTTCGCATTTTGGAGGAATGAACTATCCATCATTATTCAGCGCAAAACCATCATATGGAGCTTCACAATCATCGGTATGTAACTGACAATAATTTGAGTTGCCTCTATCTTGTTTCTCTTGTTTCAATTTCATCATGTATGTCATGTCTAATATGGATGATATCAACCTTGAAACGTGTTCACCAAATTACTCTACCAATATCAGCCTTGAATTTGGGCACTGGTTAAGTTGTTGTTTTGTGATCGATAGGTCACAGGTTCAAGTCCTGGGAGCAGCCTCTTGTCCAAAAAAAGACAAGGGAAGGCTTGGCTTCTATAAACCCTTGTGGTGGGACCCTTTCCAGACCTTTGCTTTGCGGGGACGCCAATGTGCACTGGGCTTCCCTTATTACTCTACCAATATTAGTCAAATGACTTTTAACGTTAAAATGATTATAGTGGAACTGTTAAACATAATGATGTATTTTATAATCGTTTTACTGGTACACGCAAAGTGATTTATTTTCATGGGGCATAGGAATGCGAGTATGGCCATCTCCTTTGAGGAAGAGGTTGAAGTGTTGAACAGCTCATTAGCTCTTTCCTCCACCCTGGAGTTTATATATAATGCTCATCTATTCTTTGAACCAAAAACATCTTTTAGGGGTTGTTAACCTTCTATCTTGACAAGCTACGTTGTATCTTTCTTGGCCACAATAGCCCAGCTGCTCGTCTTTATTTTTTTTTTATGGTCTCATTAACAGTAAAGATTTGGTTGGAGATGCGAAGAAAGTGGGAACGAAAGCATTGTTCTAAATTCTAAATTGCTGACAACCGACTCACCTCTCTGGATTCTGGATCGCGGCCCGTGGCTCTTAATCCTCTTATTATCATATTCATTTCACTCTTTTTTTACCTGGTCATAAGCAGATGTTAAAGGTTCAGTTCCCCAACTTTTTTATTATTCAAGTTTGCTTGTTCTCTTTGGCTTTGGCCGACTGCAGTCCATGAGGAGCAGTGGGTCTTCCTTCTTTAGTGGTTGACTTTCATAAAAAAGATGATGTGACTTTCAGTGTTAATGAAGACAAGATTACTTTCAAATGGATTGAGATTCCCTAGAGTTAAAAAAATCTCTACCACAGAGTAAATGGAAAAATAACTCTAGATTTTTTTTTTGTTGTTGATTCAGAAAGGTTTTTTCTTTCCTTGTTCTTTTCGTTTTTTTTTTTTTTTTTTGTATAATTTCTATAGCAAATAAATAACTCCAGGGGATCCTGGCCATGTTTGGTGGAGGGTTGTTTTTCTTGCTTCTGTTGGCTGACGCAGCAGTTGTCTTAAGAAGAAATCCATTCATTCAAGTACAAATATATCTGTACACTTTCTAGAGTTTATTTTTTCTTGACAAGGCTATATGCTTTTTGTTTCTATTATTGAAATGTTTTCTGTCAGGAGAAAGTAATTATCCGAGTCTCTGATAACATGTCAACTTTGTCATATTGCCCAAATTTTCAAATATGTTGAAAAATCCAAGGAGGCTTTTGTTGTTGACTCACCATCTTCGTGGTTTCTCTTGATGGCTTCCCTCCAGGAGGGGGGGGGGGGGCTTGACGAGCACAACCTTTTTCGTGCCATAGCAGAGATGTGCTTGTTTACATTTGTCAATGTAATGCTCTTTTACTTTATGAACTAGAAAGAAGAATATTGATAATAACACATGTTTTTTATTTTCCGCAGGAGAAGGCTTCTAGCAAGCAGTCTATGGGTGGTAGCTCATCGTTCTATGAGAGTTATGCCTCTCCGGTCAGATTCTCCTGCAAATCTCTCCAGTCTTATGTGTTTATAACTTTCTCATTACTCTTTGCATCTTCTGATTCCCTTGGCCTCTTCAGATTAGAGAAGAACCCCCACCATACGAATCACATGCCTTTGAGGGTGATGACGCATTTGTGAATCCCTTAGCTGGTGCTGGCTCGCGTAGTTTTGGATCCCAGGATGATGATCGAGTTTCTTCCAGGAATCCCCAACCTGGAACGGCACTTTATGATTTCACGGCTGGTGGAGATGATGAGGTAAGTTCAGGAATTTATCCTCACGTATTAACTCTTGTGTTTACTGTTTAAGTTGTACAAGGCATGCCCCTGGTGATGAGGTAGATCAAAAGATTTAATCTCGCCCATTTTTGAGTTCTTTTTCACCGTTGATGTAAAAGGCATTCCTTCCTCAAATTCAACATTCCTTTTTTCAGTCTTATTCATTCTGTGTGCAGAGATGTCAATGTATTACTGTTGTTGGCTAATTAATTTATTGTATATAATCTCCTGCTTCTTGCAGTTAAATCTAAAGGCTGGTGAGGATGTTGTGATAGAATATGAAGTCGATGGCTGGTTTTATGTAAGTTATGCTGTAATCTTTGCGACTCCTTTAGCCAATTATTGTGCAGTTCGGTTGTATATCTATATGCTATCTAGCCCCAGTTAGTTGTGTACTTTCCAATTGCTTTCCTCCTTTTATTGTTCATTTGGGGGTTTTTGAGTGTGAGGGCAAGGTTTACACTGCACTTTTGGGGTATGTGTTATCCCTGATGTAAATTGATTTGAAACCTAAAATCCTAAGGGACCTGTTTCATATGATCGACTCAGAGTATAAAAGACCTGAAGTTGCTCGCATTCCAATTTATTTTAAAAACATTTTCGGTCCCAAAGGCAAAACTGATCTGAGCCCGATAAAAGTGAAACTAAACCCAATCATTAGAAACCTGTACTCAAGTAAAGGAGATCTGAATTTAACATGTTGGCTTTGGTGTCTACCATATGGAAAAGTTATGGTCTAGTGCCACCCCTTAACCAGTGCAATTTATCTTTGTACCAGTAATTGCTAGTTTGCTAGTTTGTCAAATATGTTTGATTATGAGTTGATTATTCAATTTTAAGGGAGTACTTAGATGGCTATGTGTCAGGTTTTCTGATTTCTCTTATTATGCAGCGGGTTCTTCCTGCTTCTGTCTGAATGCCCTTCTTCGCACACCATCAGTCTGACCGTACCTAATCTATTATCATCATGTTAATTTGCTGACTATTTGTTCTGGACTTTTAGGTAACGAAAAGCTGTCCTGGCAGAGATGGGAAGAAGGCGGGTTTAGTACCAGTGCTGTACGTCAGTCAGTCTTGATCCTACGTGTATCTTGTGTGTAGTCTGTATACTTCTTCCTCCCGTTATCACACGGCATTCCCAGAGAGCCATTGCTGACGTTCAATCGATGAAGAGAATTATCAACTGAAGCTAAGGCCATAGAGTCAGAAACGAAACAAGGAATATCTTATTTATGGTTTGTGAAGATCTAATTTTGCCGACTGATGAGCCACACTGATCAAATATACAGGTTTGACATTGTGCTATTTATTTTTGCTCGTGTGCTTGTAAAGGTCCAGCTCCTGTGTGTAAGCAAGTTTGTTTGTTTCCCTCTGCGTGTGTCGTGTTTGTAATCAGTTCCGCATTGTAATCTTGTAATTGAGTTTCAGTTTCGTATATAGAACACATTATAGGCAGGCAAAACCAAAGAGCTAGTTCTAGACTTCTGAGTTGAGTTCAGTTGTAATCTTTCTCTTGACCTCAGTTTATAGAATTCATTTTTGTTGCCATGATGCAATTAGATCGAATGAGAAACAAAAGGCGTAATGAAGTTTGTGATGTAAGATCTTTATGTCAATCGGTCTGTTTTTATGTGCTTGCTTTTCCTCTAGAATTGACTCCAAAGTGAAAATATGGTGCCAGTCTGACAGAGGCCCCTCTGGGAACATCTGATAAACTTAGAATGAGATTAGCATGACCCTTGCGCAAGGACGACTGCTGTGTCGTGTCACCGTCGGAAGTTTTTCCATTTCTGGTAAAATCATTCGATTCTTGTCATATGAAACGTTTTATTTCTTCCAAGTATCAGTATATCCACAAATTCGTCACAAAGAAAGTTGTTCTTTAAAGTCATTTTTTCGCGTTAACGCCTCTGGTTTTGAACGCAACTCTTGCATGTTGTGAGGTATGAGGCGTATGGGAAGCCCTTTTTCAGGGACAGGCATTGGATTCACAACTATCTTTTCATGTGGAAGCAGTTTCTCCCACCTGAACCTCTTCACTAAATTGTGCATGAAAACTAGTATCTCTAACCGTGCGTACTCCTTCCCAGGGCACATCCTTGGGCCGCCTCCGAAGGGGACGTATGTGTATGGTGCTGGCCCCTTCGCTTTAAACCGTGTCGGATCAAACTTCTCTGGGTCAGGGAAGTGCTCTGGGTTGCGGTGAGTTGAGTGTACACTCCAGTATAACTGTCACAAAAGGGAAAAAAAGTCAACTTTTTTCGAGAAACAGTCCTATGATAACTACTCGGTACTACTCAATTCGTGTACCACCCTCTCATATGACTGATGTTGCGTTGTGACAAGATAATGCGTACATGAAATCAGCGATGGCCTCTCTAAAACCTCCTTGTATTGGAGGAGCCAACCTCATTACTTCCGAAGCAACATTCCATGAGTACTTCATCTTTTGGATATCCTCCCAGTTTAGCAACTCTCCTGGTGCCTTACATTTAGCAATCTCCATTTGCTCTGTGACACCCCAATATTCGAAATGAATCATGAGGGTACTGAGTAAAATTATCGACATTTTCGAGTTTTGGGGTTATACATGGCTTAATAATGTTTATAATTAGCTTACCATTATAGACATTGTCATATATATGAGGAAGTTCTGCGAGGTACTTGACAATGAAAATAATGGCAGCACTCGCGGTATTGTGTCCACCAATGTCCACCAATCAACAATCCAATAATTTTATCTGCAATGTCTAGTTCATTCATGAATTGGCCATTTTCATCAGTAATAGTTAGTATGTGTGATAGTATATCTTGAGTTGGTGTTGCTTTGTTGTTTGCTAAGTCGATCTTCCTTTGCTTAGTGATTGAAATGATCTCTTTTCACTTGGCATTCATTAATTGGATAGAGCATAAAAATAGCAATAAATTCACTTTTTGTTTAGAATATGGTAATAAAAATAATATTAAATTCACTTTTTTTTTGTTTAGAATATGGCAATAGATTACCTAAAAGTATCTTATTATGTTATTATCTAATAGAAAAAAAAGATAAGGAAACATCTACCAATAGGAAAATAAAATAGCAATAAATTCACTTTTTGTATAAAATATGGTAATAAAAATAATATTAAATTCACTTTTTTTTTAGAATATGGTAATAGATTACCTAAAAGTATCTTATTATATTATTATCTAATAGAAAAAAAGATAAGGAAACATCTACCAATAGGAAAATAATAAAAAAAATATTATATTCACTTTTTTTTGTTGCGAAAATGGCAATAGATTACCTAAAAGTATCTTATTATATTATCGGGTTTTCTAACGTGTGCACATGATAAGACTTGATTTCCTACCTTAATTAAATGTTTTTTTCTTGAATATATCAATTAGATTCCATATTTTGTTTTTTCAAGTGAGAATATCACTTAATCAAGGAAATAATTGGACTTTTATCATGTGCCCTATAGGCACACGTTAGAAAACCCCTTATATTATTATCTAATAGAAAAAAAGATAAGGAAACATCTACCAAAAGGAAAATACATCCAGATTTGTGCATCTGCATCACTTCGTAGGGTAGCATGAAAGCTTCTCAGGCAAATTCCCTCGCAACTGCATAGAAGCATATCATGTTTACAAGAGCAGTAATTAGGAGTCAGAAAAGCATATCTATACCCAACTAAGCAGTAATAAACAGTAGCATCGAATTCATCATCTGAATCAAGAGCTTGCAACATGAAAATAATATTTTCCATTTGGTGTTGTCCATAAACAATTTAACCGTCAGTAACCAATAAGTTCGGAACTTTTGATCAGATTACATCCAAATATACCCACATTCGTTCATTAAAACAAAAAGTTCGGAACCCAACATATGATTAAATTCATCAACCATACACACAGATTCATCAAACAATTTCCCGAACATCAACCCACTTTAATCCAAACTCCCGAACCTGCAACAGAAGAAATTCGCAAACAATTTATGGTAGTAACCTGCAAAATTATCCAAAAATAATAAGGTAAGTCTTTCCCATGAGGACACTTGGCAACCATTAATTGGATAGCACAAAAAAAAATAGTATTAAATTCACTTTTTTGTTTAGAATATTGTAATAAATTACCTAAATCTAATTGGATAGCACAAAAAAATAGTATTAAATTCAGTTTTTTGTTTAGAATATGGTAATAAATTACCTAAAAACATCTTATTATATCATCTGATAGGAAAAAAAACAAGGAAACATCTAATATTAGGGAGAAAAAAAAGATACGGAAACATCTAACAATAGGAAAATAAAGGTATTTGAGTGGAAGATAATACAACAATAACTAAATTAAAAATCACGTGTAATAAATCACTGCAAAAAGCCAAAACAAAAGAAATACACCCAAATTGAAACGTTGCTTGGATATCATATTACATTTAGCTACTTGATATGGATTAACCAATGAACCAATCACGCATAGACTCAATATCAAATTAATATTTTTGCAACATAATTTTCCACAAATTATTAGGTACCCCAGGGGTACCTAGAGCTACGTACCCTCCGGTTAACTGTTCACTCATTATATCCCACATTATAGTCATTGTATACTTTCACTCATTATTTTACAATTTTCACTAATTATTTCTCACTTTCACTCATTATATACTTTCACTCATTATTTTATAATTTTTACTCATTATTTCTCAATTTTCACTCATTATCTTTCGATTTTCACTCATTATATACAGTATAACATTATAGTCATTATTTCTGACTTTTCAATCATTATATACAACTTTATTCCAATCATTATTTCCAAACTTTCACTCATTATTTCCCGAATTCTACTCATTAGTTTTCAATTTTCACTCATTATATATCATCTCAACCGGGGGTACCTAGAGCTACGTACCCCCGGGGTACCATATACCGATTGTAATTTTCCTTTCGAAATGCGTAATAAAGAAATTGAAACCAGAATAATTGGTACCAGAAAACCAGATTAAGATGTAGAGGAGGTAAAAATTGAAACTTATCCACCAACTATTATTCACTTGGCAAACCCACTATATAAACTGCAACAGGAACTACAGTCTTGCATGTATATCATAAAACAAAGACAACAAAAATGTTAAACTTATTTCACATACACTTCACCACAATTAATCAGGATGATCATCGATTCATCGATTAACAAGAGGTATCTGAAAATCAAAGATTCGAAAACATACATTCGTATAAAATACAACAGCACGAGTATAACTTGACAACTGAAAAGATTCAACCAAACAAGCATTTATCATATACCGCAATGGAATGAGATCATCAAGAACCTCAAATTAGGTAGAAAATGGATCTTACCTCCGCAAGCAAAATTAGCAGCCAAAGAAGCAACTCAGCAGCAGGACAAGGAAGAGACCCCGTCAAACTCAGCCCTAACTCAAATAAAACGCAGTAGAAATTCCCAAACCTGTAGCAGTAGATATTCCCAAACAATTTATGGTAGTAATCTCGAAAATTATCCAAAAATAATAAGGTTAGGAAAACTCCTACTGGTCACACTTACGAACTTTATGTATTTCCAAATTATAGCTGAGGTAGAATAAGGAAAGTGTTCTACCTATTAATTGTTATGCATATGCATAGCTGAGGTAGAGTAATTTTCCACTATTAAAAAGTGTCACAATATCATTTTCTCTTATTCGAAATCCTTTTAAAAAATCACAAAAACTCGGGTTCTTACAAGTAAAATAAACCTATTAAAAATAGTGCATTTAATATTTGTAGCCCGGGCGTGGCACGGGCATGCCAACTAGTATATATATGAAGTTGGATGGAAACCGTGTGGGCGCGACACGTCATCCTCCACCTCACTTGCCACATAGATGACAGGCAAACGTGCATGCCACACGAGCACTTCCACCTCATCACTTGACGCACAGTCAAATCCGCAAAAATGAGACTATCAAAGCTTGAACCCATGACCTCAAAGTTTCATTTCAACACTTCAACCACTATGCTAATTGAATTTTGTTAATACTTTTATTAACATAATCATATATAAAGGTCATTAATGTTGAGGTTATAAATACAAGCTTTGATATGCACGCGATGCGTGCGACGTCTAATATATGAACACCCCTAATATTGATCTGTAACTCTTACCTGAGACGGTCTTATAGTGAGACCATCTTATTCATTTTTTATAGTGATCTCTTTTTCGATCTTAGTGACCATTATACTTCTTTAGGTGATCCGACAATAATTTTCGGTGACACTGTCTCATATGAGACTTGCCCATATTGACTGTTCTCCTTCCCAGCTCTCATAAACATTGGCACAAAATCTAATTTATGAGGAACATGGAGTATTAAGGCTCAGAGAGCTTCATATACAATTGAGATCTTTGTGGATTACACCCTCCCAAACTTCCTCTGTAAAACTCGATATGCAAACTCGATATCCTGTATATAGACGTCAGTGCACAAAGTAATGAAAACATATGATTGAAAAACGGTAAAAGTGAATATTGCTTAGAAATAAAAATCAAGACAAACTTTACATGATAGATTATAGATTGGTCAAGATGTACCTCTTAAATAGAATTGGTCTCAGTGACGATTTATGTAAAGTCCCACTGTAAGTTGATAATATATACGAGTACTTAATTGATTCACTATTTCTTCTGAACTTTTTGCACAACGTTAGACACAATATAAGAGTGTAGAAGATAATACGTAAAAGAATTTGAAACATAAATATAATAAGCATCCCACCAAGAGAAAAAAAAAACACGATCAGAAATTTGTTTTCATTTCTTTTTATATACATTTCATGACACCAAATTAATGAAAAGATCAAACCTTTTGAGATGGACAACCAATGTGACCAAACCCAGTGCCTTAGAATTCAATAGACGAATGTTAAAAAAAAGAAAAAGAAAAAAAGGAAGCCAAAGGCCAAACAAATTTAAAAATAAATGTGAAAACTTACTTAGTGAAGTAAATAAGAGATCAGGGGACAAACAAAGTGAGACAGTTGTCGGAGATATTTTTTTTTTAACAAAGATATTAGTGTAGAATTATTCATACAATAACTCCAAAATAAACACACCTTCAGGATAAGGTGCTGAGACAATTGAAAAAATGGTATACATACGTAATCTGTGAACAATGTCGAGTTATTTGAATCATTGTATTATAAATGAACTATTAACCACCCGGAAAAGATTGAAAATTTGAAAGAAGTGCATCTTGCAATACTACGTTGTATCATGGTGATTTCGCCACACAATTCTATGATATTGATTGCCGCACATAGAGATGTCTTAAAATGCAAAAAAAAAATGAAGATACATGCTAAAAAAAAAATCAAACAATTGTGTATAAGATCATGAACTTTAGGAGTGAAGTATGAGTTTAGGGTGCAGTGTTTTCATTTTTGTTTAGTTAAGGACCTCAACGTTTTTTTTGGTCAGTTAAGGACCTATCATCCAAAAATGTTAAGT
>JBBYHQ010014773.1:0-10583 GCA_038382645.1 Spergularia azorica | reverse complement strand
AAAAAAAAAATCCCAGAAAAGTCAGAACTAAGCGAGACGAATAACTTAGAGGCGTCTGTTTCAACTATTTATCGTTTCCTACCTTACTACTCCTTGTTGTTTACGTCAGGCTGTAAGACGCCTTATATCATATAGAATATGGCACGCGGAAACGGTTCCACTAATCCGGGTAACCCAGAGTTGACAGCTATCCTACAACAATTGGCTGCAGGACAAGAGTCCTCGAACCAACAGATGGCAGCCTCGAATCAACACATGGCAGCCATGACCAATTTTATGACTCAACTTCTGGCAAATCAAGCTGTCAACCAACAAAATACCAACAATACTGCTGTTAATCAGACTACTGCTACACCAAATAATGAGGAGATGACTTTGGCAAAGATGTCTAACACTGTACAAAAGAAGAATCCCCTAAATTATTCTGGAAGAGGTGACCCTGTGGAATTGAATGAATGGGTTGAGGATATGGAGAGGATCTTCCTCTCAGTGGGCTGCCCAGATGCGTATAAAGTACGAATCGGGGCCTACTATTTGAGGGACTTGGCTGGACGTTGGTGGCAGAGAATTCGTGATGAATTCTTCAAACCAATAGTGGAAACAGAAGCTGATGGTACCGTAACTTCTTATGAGAGGACCTGGCTCTACCTTAAGAAGTATTTAGAGGCTGAGTTCTTCCCTGAGCACTTGAGGAAACAGAAAAAGGCTGAGTTCGAGGAATTGAAGCAAACAGAGAAAATGAGTGTTAGGGATTTCCATGAAAAATTCATGGACTTGAGTCGATTTGGTGGTGACCTCGTAGCCACTGATGGAGCGCAAGTTAACCGATACTTGGAGAAGCTTCATTGGAAGGTTAAGGGTTGGTTCGTTGGTGATGATTTCCCGACTGTCAAGGCACTGTACGCTAAGGCTAACAACACTGAGAGGATGGTTGCTAAGATGGAGTCAGACATAGGGCTGAAGAGGAAGGATAGCCTGCTAGACCTCTTGGAGACCTCTAGCAAGAGAGGCAATTTTGGGGGTCATAAAGGGAAAACCCAATCAGCTAATGTGGGAAACTACTCCAAAAAAGCATTATCGGCGAACCGTGCTCAGACCCAAGGGAATGAACGAAAACATTTCTGCAGAAAGTGTAATCGTAGCCACCCTACCACACTGTGCAACAAAGATAAAATACAGTGTTTCCATTGCCAAAAACTTGGCCATAGGGCATCAGATTGTTACTCAAAACGGGCTGGGAATCCACCAGTGCCCGCTTCGGGAGCATATCAAATCATTTTAGTTTTGGAAATAATTTAGGAAATAATATGTATAGGCGCAATATATTAGGAAATAACAAATCTTTGGTTTGCTTCGTTTTAACTCAAAATACGGATCAACAGGTGGAGTTAGAGTTAAAAAAATGTGTTAAAAAGTAGTAGTGGTTAATATGAATTACAGTTCACAAAAACGGGACCCGAAAATAGCGGGTCACGGGCCATAAATTGTAATTCGTACATAAACGTAAAGTACTTAAATAAATTCGCTTTACTTATTAAACTAGGATGGAGGCACGTGCGTTGCACGGGTCACATAACAATGTTAATATTAAACAGAATTAAATTAAAATTGTAATATACATTACCCAAAGTACTACAATTTTTAAGATATAATCGCATAAGTTATGATTAAAGTTACGTTTAAAGTTAAACTATATAGGACATGTTTGTGTCAAAGTTGTTAATTTGACATATTCTATGACCATGTTATTCCTAAATAAGCTTCTTTACTCGGAGGTACCAATGATGTGCCTCATTCTAGTGTTTGAGTGTGACTAACAAACAAATGACAAAGTATACTTTAGTCTCTACTTGTTCACCAAAATTATCAATACAAAACCATAAAATCAAAATGCATCACACGCAGTAGCAAAAAGTATACAACAAAGCAAATTAAAAGAAATTTGCATCATCCATTTAGTTATGTGGACTTAGATCTTATGCAGCCATTGAAGGTAGGACTCCCAAGACCTACGGCTAATCCTTAGCAAAAAAAATTATCTCATTCATGCTTAGAACTATACCATGGTAGGAATGGTAGCTGTCGGACCATTGTTGCATGACTTACTCTAGCGTATGAATTTTGCGTCTGATAGGATTTGATTGTCTAGCTAGATACTAGTATGTAGTAAGAGATCGAGATAACACATTATTTAATTATAAGTAGAGTCCTACCTGAATTCCTATTAAATATATTTGCGCTATGTTATCATATTATATATATCTATCCAAGTATTCGTCCGAGTTTCATTCACCAAACTTAAAATCAAGTCCGCAAACACCAAAGTAAAAACTAGTCAAACGAGAACCACACCATTCAGCGAGAGTCAAAATACGACTACTCCGTACTACAAAGAGAGAAGTTCCCCAACAATTCTCTCCTCTCCTTCCCTCTAGATCTTCTCCTTCCTTCTTCCCCAAACTGACGTGGACATGTCTACTTGTAATATTTTTCTCTTACATTTCCTTTAATTTTAATATAAGATAAAATGAACCTTGATCAGGAAAAAAAATGAGCTATTAACCTTGAACAACGGGTCATATTTGGTCGATTAAGTTTTTTACAGTGCTAATCTTCTGCGTTAATTATGAGTAATAAAATAGAGTTATAACCAAGTTCATTACTACCCGTGCCAATAAACTAGTTTGTTAGAAAAAAAAAAGCCAAATCATAAAGGCATGTAATATGGGCCACAGATCGGGTCATGAGATGCGTACCGAACAAACACTGGTATATAAACGCCCTTTCGGCTGGAGTCACAAACAAAAGCACACAAAGAGAAGAGGGAGAAAAAACCCTAAGTTTCTTTTCCTTTTGTTGATCCAACTGTGAACGCCGTCAAGGGCTCCGAGGTCTCATCTGTGTAACCCAGATCAGGTGAGTCCTCTCTCGGAATCCTTGTTAATTAATTAATTGAATTTGCTTGTTGTTGTTGTTGTTGTTTGTTGATTTATTTCTTGTTGTTTGTTGATTTATTTGTTGTTGTTGTTGTTGTTGTTGTTTTTGTAACACCAATTAAAGTGATTCTATTCAATTAAAGTGTAGAAATTTATTTGTGTTTTTAATGATAGGTGATGGTATAAATTGGATTGTTTCTTCCCAGTTTAGATCTGGTTTGATGGTCCTTCCTTTGAAAACTGATTTATTTCTTCGTTTGATGTTTTCATTTTTTGATTCGATTCAATGAAACTGATTTGAATTTGTTTTTTTAATGGATGTTTTGTTTCGATTCATGTATTGGATTGTTTCTTTCCCTACCTAGTTTTGTTTTTATTGTCTTGATTTTGAAACACTGCTTTGTTTTTGATACAATTAAATCGACCCCCCCCCCCCTTCTGATTTTTTGTAGATACAATCAAACTCCATTCAAGAGATGGCATATGAGGATTTCAAGGAAGCATTTTGTGCTGCCGAGGCATCAATTCCAAGAGACCATCCATTTTATGCTGCTGAGGCATCAGTCTCAAGTCTCTTACGTGAATGGAACAAAATTAGTCTTAACCCAAAGAATGATGTTGAAGAAAAAATAAGTGAATGTAACAAAATTAATCATCGTAAACCAAAGAAATTTAATGAAGTCGTGGATAATCATGCCCATAACAAGCGGACACGCGTTAGAAGGCAAGCATTGTTCGAGTCTTTGGGTTTTAAGGAGGGGGAGGCCGACATAGTTAAGTCCAGGCACGTTGATGTTTGTACCCTGTTTTCCAGGGGCTTGCTCCTCCGATGTTCTAATATAACCCTTGTTCCAGACCACTATCTTCTCGGCAAGTACCTCGTCATCTGGTGTGTTTCCTTGCCCCTCAATGGTCTCAACACAACTTATCTCCATGAGTGCCAATTATTGTTCGAGTTATACCATCCATTGGTTAATCGCGCTGGTGGTGATCTAGAGGTGGTCATTATTACCAACACTGACAACAAGGCTGTTTTCGATGACTTCTTTAAGAGTTTCCCTGGCCTTACCGTCCCTTTTTACCACTCACTGTCTCGTGCCTCCATATGCAACAGTCTGGGCTTGACCGAACCCAAACCACACCTGTTGTGGGTGTGATTCTGGATTCAAGACACATGGTTGTCCGGGAAAAGTACAGTGGCCCGTGTTTTACTCAATTTGGAGCCTCCTTTTTTCCCTTCACCTCTTCTCAGGCGAAGTCGCTTTTTGAGATACAAGGGGCAGTGGAACGAAAATTCAGGTTCAATTCCCTCTATACCGACAACGACAATGTACTTGCACCTGATGTGTCCCTTGCTGATCTTTTATGTTGCAAGCCTAATCGAATGCTCAGGAGATGCACATCAAGCAACCAATGGGAAGAAATGTCGGTTGGAGAAATGAGCAAGAAGAAATGTGTGGGAGTGTACGTTTGCATCAATGTAGAATTCTTGTCAAATCTGGCTTGCATGTATGATGAATGCAAAAAAAAGGGCCTCGAGTTTGAGGTAGTCATAGTATGTCTCTGGTCCAAATACCGTGGGTTCGGAGCTTTTAAATATTGGTGTAGTCAGTTCGGTGACATGTCTTCTTTCTGGCTGTTCCCTTACAATTATGAGAGCGTTTGTCGGGTCAAGCGTGTAAGCATGTATGACTATGTAGACAGTGTGTTGATTGTGAGGCCGGGTGACAAGTCTTGGGATATATTTGGTAGAGGAATTATGCTTAGCGGTGGCATCTCTTTATATCCCTTCACCGAGGAGAGCGTCAAAGAGCGTATCACCTCATTTAGGCTGCTCGAACCTTTCCCCGACAAGAATGTCCTTCTTTACGTCTACAAACGTGAGCATTTTGACACGCGCTTACTTTGGCTCCTACGCAAAGTCTGCAGTCTCTCCAGATCCTTCCCGCCTGGTGTAGAGGATCTCCAAGTGGTTGTTGCTCCCACGCAGGGTGGCGCTCCTCCATGTTGCGTTCAGGGCTGGGTTGTGCTTCCACCTTCGGATGCAATCAGAGCGATTCAGCACCTTTTCACCCCAACGGAACTCTTGCATAACTCATTGTCTACCATCGTTGCATTTGGGAAAGATGGGCGCATGCTTTCGCGACGTGCTCAAATTTATCTGAATGACTTGAAGCTATCCGAAATAAATGCCCTATTTGCTGGTGATAAGCAGAAACAGGAAGATGCTTTTCTGGACAACTATGTGATGGAAGAATACATGATCCGCGTCGGTCCTGGCCTTGATGTTGATGAATGGAACCTTGCTCCTGGCCTTGATGTTTATGCAACATGTGCATTGTGAAACCAAGTAGTGTTCTTTTATTTATGCTCACTCCAGTAATGTTATTTATGTACCCTAAAAAAACTAACCCTGCTGTATTACTTTGTTATTCATGGGTGTGCTGCAACTTTAAACTCTTTGAAATTCATGCTTTTAGTATGCATAATAATAATATGTAGTGTGCTCCCTTGGCCAAAAAACCAAATTGGTGAAAAAAAGTCACTCCGGTTACAAGTGGTAGTACAAGATTCAAATTGAATAGACGAAATTGCCCAGATTTTACCCTTGCAAGGATGCATTTTGCACTGAACTCTGGTCGAATGTCGATGAATAAAATAATATTAGGTATATGAATCATTGATCTAAAGACGACTATATCTGAAAGCTAAGCGTGAATTTTCTCTCTCTAAACGAGAGTTTCTCACTCTAAACGTGAGTTTGTTTAATTCTTCCTTTCAATTTAAACAAACTGTTTTAGCTTAATTCGACTTAAGATGGCGTGTATTTCCATGTGTCGTACTGGGGTACAAATGGATATTCCGATGCATCTTCGTTTTAGCGTCAGCGGGATCAAATTTGACAGAGTTTTACTAGGGAAATTTCTGGATCACAAAGACAAAGGTCCAGATCATTTACAACATGCGATTAATAATAACTGGGTACTTCGGGGTAAGGTTAAGGTTAGACTTCTTTATCCCTTTTACCTTCTGGAATTTAGTAATTTAGATGACTTGCATGTGCTTGAGAATTCGTGAAGTGTTAATATAGAAGGTCGTCTGCTACTTGGAACTCCATTCCTGAAAAAATGGATTTTCACAAGGTTCCTCTTTGGGTGATCGTTCATGGGCTTCCTCTTCTCTTTCGTGACCCGGAAATTGCGGATCATATTTTAGACCATATTGGCCCTCTCGAGGCACGACATCCTTTCTTGGGGTTCAAACCTTTAGATGATGCTACCTGCTCCCGGGTGATTGTTGATCTTTCCAAACCTCTAATCTCTGGATGCTATGTGAATTTGGAAGATTATGGTCAAACCTGGCTTGCTTTTCGTTACTGTGGCATTTTCAGGCTGTGTAAGAGTTGTGGTTTAGTGGGGCATCGAACTTCCTTTTGTAAACTGTCGCTTTCTCAAGCTTACGGTAGGTGGGAGCCGACGACAATTTGGTAAACTCGAACGACAAGGACATACCCTAAGTATGGGACAACCCGACTAACCACTATATTCCAATATTAACTTTGGTACTGAAGTCACAGCTCGAACTCTTACGACCCAAGTGAATGTTTTCACCTGCCATCCCCATCTTGGAATTTTGATCCAGTTCTGTATGACTGGGACTCGGATGGAGACTCTTGTATGGGTCATTCACCTTCTTCGTCTTCGGGCGGCCATCCTTTGGGGCCTCATGATTATCAAGCTCCGCCGGAAGGGGAGCCTTCACATAGAAATTCTGCTGCTCCGTCTCCACCTCCTCAAAATAGATTCAGAGCTCCTGACCTGGAAGATGAAGACATAATTTTGGCACCTAGTCAAATTTAATAAAGGATTAATAAATGATTATGAACAATTCAAATTAGTATCTAATTAGCCTCAACCGCGATACTAATTAAATCTAAGCTATTAATTAATTCTCCATTTATTACCGGGGTATACAACATATGAGGGTTGTTGCGAAAGAACCGGACCACATGAGCCTTTACCCTAATCCTTACCCAAATCCCCTCTCCAAAACTTTAACACACATCAGTTCAATCCATACGTGTCCAAGCCCAGTTCTAGTCCAATCTATCCACCGCTCAAAAAAGTAGCCCACTTGCGCAGACACTTCACTTCACTTTCTACCGGGCTTAGACACATCACTACTCCCACCCACGTGTTTCCATTGTCAGGCCCAATGTCTATCCTCAGCCACAACCTCACCCCCCTACTCCTATAAATACAGCCCAAACCCATTTCAATAACACTCAACCAGAAATCCCTTCTTTCACATGATTCCTAAACGCAACTTTTTAACGTAACCTGGTAAAATACCCAATATGTCCCCACTTTTTCCAAAATAACACAAATACCCTAAACCTTATTTTATCATACATTTAAACCCTAATTAACATGAATTAGCAATAGATTAACATTTAACATTTTCATAATATAGTTTATAAAAATCAAAATTAACAAATTCAAAAAAAAAAAAAAAAAACCAAAAGTTTTACTCTCAACTCAACCTTCCCCATCAGACGCACTTCCACCACCGCGCAACCACCATTGTCATCTACCCACGATTACCATCACAACCACATCTGACACCACCAAGAGGTGCGCCTCACCGCTGCGACCACCGAACCCACCACCATGTACGACCCCTCTCCCTTCTCCTCCTTTCTTTTCTCTTTTCTTCCTTTGCCTTCTCTCCTTGGAAATCTATCTCCCCCTTCTAGATTTGATCTTCTCGCGCATCCTCACCTCTCTGCCCATCCTCTGCCGCTTACCCCCCTCTACTCGATCAACACAGCGCCTCGTCGTGTGGTTGGAAGTTCGAGTATGGAGGAACAAACGAGAAAATTGTGGACGAGACGGAAAATGTGGTGGAGATATCCGTGCATTCGGTGGTCGTGAGAGTGATACGCAGTTGTTGGTTACGTTTGGAGCGGTTGTAATGGCTGTCGGGGATGGCCAGGGGTGTCTGGGCTGTGGTGGAGGTGGGGTCGGTTGTGAATGCTGGGGCCTGGGGAAGAGGAGGAGAGAGAAAAGGGTCCTAAATATTTTTTATTTTTTTGTATTAGAAAAAATGTTAATTAGTTTATAATTTAATTCTAATTTATATGACAGGTCACCGCCACCATTTAACGGAAAAAAGTTAACACCGTGAAATTGGTCGAAAGGGCACCATGTTGTAGTTTGAAAAGTTAGGGGTACCACGCGCATTTTGACATTACTCAGGGGAACCACATGAATTTGCCAGAAAAAAAATAAAGCGTCTTACTTCGTGTGCCATGACTTAATCATCTCCTCAAGTTTTCTTTACCGCTTTTCGTTATTTATTTTGGGGGTGTTGAAAAAAAATTGACATTGATCTAGTTCTTTATGTTTCGTTTAAATATGTGAAAAGAATTAAAATGAAACGTAAAAAATAGGTTACGCTAGTAACTTTTAGGGAGGGGGAGGGGATATCATTAGGGGTAGTATTGGAAGAAAAATGGAAAAAATAGGTTACGCCAGTATTTTTTAGGTTACGTTTAGCAGTTCCCTTCTTTTATTCCACCAAAAAATCCTTCAATCATGGACCAGTCTACCTCTCCGCCCAAGCCCACTGCTCCAATTCCAAACCCAACAAATAAAACCAACCCAACACGTACTAGTACTACTCCTTCATCCCCCAACTCTGCTGCTTCAGTAAACTCAACCAGGCCCTCGGATACCTTGTCTGGTTCTAGCTCTCCCTTGCTCGGCTCCTCATCTAGCTACCACTCGGCTGGGTCGGAGTCGTCGTTCAATTCACCAACTAGCCAGACTCCTGTTACTCCTGTTATGATTGGAGTGTCTCCTCAACAGATGCTTCATTTCACCTCTGCTATCAAGCGCAAGCGCAAGGCTGTTGCTGATCCAGCCGTTCATGTTTTTGATGACTGGACCCCTTATGCTTCAGCCAGAAGGTTTTTCGCACCTCATGTTCGCCGCTTCTGGGGTAAATCCCGTTTCTATAAGGCTGTCCCTGGCTCATCAACTACACATGAAGCGTCCTCCACGGGTTCTGCGACTACTCCTCTGAAGGGTTTTGTGGCTTCCCCTGACAAGCCACCAAAGCATAAGTGAAGATGCTCTCTTGGAATTGCAGGGGATTAGGAGCTGCGGACTCCCCTGTGGTTCCTTATATTTCTTGGTTAGTCCGCACACATCATGTATCTATTGTGTTTCTGCAAGAAATGAAGTGTTCTGTATGTAGCTACAGAACATCAAGTGTGCAACTCCCTCAATTTTGCGGTGTAGATTCCGAGGGTTTTAGCGGACGGTTACTTCTACGGTGGAGTGCAGACATCAAGCTTTTTCCTTTGTTGCTTGATAAGCACTTCTTGCTTTGTAAATTAATATCTCCTGTAAATATTGAATGGTATGCCTTGTTTGTGTACGGGGAACCGTGTGTATCTCTCCGGCTAGCTCTATAGTCTCGGCTTTCCTCTCTTCTAGCCCTTTATAATCCATGTCTGCTGATGGGAGACTTCAACCAACTTGAATTTTACAGTGATAAATTTGTGGGTAGCTCGGAAATTGCGGGGCAGGGGCATTTTGTTGATTGGCGAATGAATCACCATTTAATTGACATCCCCGTTTCGTGGACCTAGATTTACTTGGACAAACAATCGTGAAGGAACTGAATTGATCCTTGAAAGACTGGATCGATCACATTGTACAACCTCTTGGCAAAACCTATTTCCTCACGCTTTTGTGCTAAATCAGGTTCTACTGCTCTCTGATCATGCCCCTATTATTCTTAATGTTTCTCCGTCTACCTCCCGTCCTAAGAGGTCCTACAAGATAGACAATTGGTGTCTCGATTTCCCCGCCATTGCCGAAATTGTGAATTCAAATTGGGTGGGCAATACAGTAGGTTCCGCAATGTATAATATTTCTCGGAAATTATCTCGCATTCGTTATCGGATTATGGAGTGGTGCCTTCAACACAGACAATTTCAAGGTGTAAATTGGCGTGATATATCTCAACAATTGACGCACTCTGCCACTTGTATCAATTCCTCGACTACTGCCAATTCGTTTCTTTTATTGCGCCAGCAAATTCAGGAAGATGTACACCAAAAACATTTGTACTGGTTACAGCGTGCCAAGGTGAAGCATAATTTGCTCAACGACCTCCCTACAAGTTACTTCTTTGGCCGTACTAAAGCTCGACAACAGAAGAACCGCATTCTGGCCCTTAAAAATGGTTCAGGCCAATGGATTTCAAGTCAACCTGAAATTCATAATTTGATCTCAAATCATTTTCAGGAGCTTTTTAATTCCTCTGGGGCTTTCACTGGTTCTTATGAAACTGATCTCATCTTGAATGAGCTCGATATTCCCTCTCTTTCAGAGTCGAAACAATTGGATTTGTCACGTCCTTTCTCCACTGATGATATTAATAAAGTTTTCCTAACTCTCCCAGATAACAAGTCGCCTGGGCCGGATGGTTTTACTGGTTCTTTCTACAAGAAATATTGGCATTGTTTGGGAGTCGACATCAGTGAAAGTATCTGCAATTTCTTAAATGGTGGCTTTATCTTGAAAGAATGGAACAATACCTCAATTGTCCTTATTCCAAAGGTTGACAATCCTG
>JBBYHQ010014762.1:0-10583 GCA_038382645.1 Spergularia azorica | reverse complement strand
AATACACTCATGTGCTCCCTCCTTGGTTCTTGTGCCAAAAGGCAACGTAAAGAACTCACTGAAATGGAGGGAGTATAATGTTTTTCGCATGAAGAAATGTACATCCACTATACTATGAGCCGGGTCGATCTACTACCTTAAGAAAATAGGATACCGCCTTATTGGTCAAAGTTCTACCTTGATCATATGGTTAATTAATTGAAAAGAGCCAATCATTCTGATATTTTTGTACGATGAGTGTCATTAAGAGTATACTCCCTCCATTTTTTAATATAAGTCGTTTTAGCAAATTACACAATTTTTTTTTTATTTGACGTTCTCACCTCCGCATGACCTCCCTCATGTGATTCCCAATTTTTTTCAATAAAGGCTTATACTCCCCATGTCTCCTCATTAATTTCTTTTTCATGGACAACTTTTCATCTCTTTGAATATCTTTTCAATACCATGAATCCAGTATATAAACATTATTACTTGAATATTTTCAAGGCAATTATTACTTGAGTAATTAAAGGGTGAAAGACTCATTAAAATTTTCTTAATTAATTGCTGTGCCAAACCCTTAAACGACTTATATTAAAAAATGGAGGGAGTATATTTTTGTACTAAATCTTCCACGTAATTATTCCCTCAGTAAAGAATACTAATTTTCTCATGTCAATTGACAAAAACTGCAAATTATTCAATAACTTCATATCGTTATTGGATTGTTGTAAGAAATTACTATAATCTCTAACAATCTACGGTTTACCTACACGACTACTATACTATATATGAGTTTAGTGTACTTTAATAATCCAGTGATAATCTACAAAGAAATAAATGTCTCTCTATGTACTTTTGCCCTTAATTAGTATGCTTTTATCATTTTATGGTTCAGTTTCCACACATAAAACGCTCCAACTTCCAAGTCCACATAAAGACACATTATTCCTATACATTGTTACAAAACACCAAACTTTCTAAGTCCAATTGTAAATGACATCAGGAGGAAATCCACTAGCACCAAAATTGTTCAACTTAACCTCCATTAAAATCTTCTAGTTCACGTTGGAAATATGCTATTTGCACAATTGCACTACAAACAAAAATTGTCGACGCCCCTTTTTCTTACGCTGAAAGCAAGTTCAATTCGTATGAAACATGCAAACTATACAATATAACATCATAGTTTATGTTTTCACCTTATAATATGCTACTAGTTTAATTCCCCCAATCAACATCTTTTATGATGACTATATTCATTTTTTGTTGAGGTCTTTTTTCGTCATTTCGCAATTCTTTCTTTTCTGGCTTTTGTCGTTTTATAAAATTGCGGCATTAGTTTTCCAACTTTTTAAATTCCTTTATAACAAACTATAACTGAAACTCGAATGCTATAAATACCCCTTGTCACCCTTCTAGCTTCCTCATCCAAATCAATAATCATTCTTCATCTCATTTTGCATATATACTCCTATTTGTATACTATAAAATCTAGAAGAGTCAAAATTCGATACACCAAATTACGAAAAGAGCTCAAAAAATGATGAGGGGTATGGTTAACACATTGCCATTGATTCTAATCTTGATTGTTAGCCTAATAACACTAACTTGGGCTAAAGGTGGAGCGGGAGGTAATCACTACAATGTAGTAAGCTTAGGGGCTAAATCCGACGGGGAGACGGACTCGTCTAAGGCCTTCACGGCAGCCTGGAATTCAGCCTGTGCTTCGACAGGGCGGTCCACAATTTTGGTGCCTTCGGGCAGGTTCTTGGTCCGAAATAAAATCATATTTTCAGGGAGAGGGTGTAAGAGTGCTAGGATCAACTTTGTTCTAAAGGGGACTGTATTGGCCCCATCTAATTATCGTGTGCTTGGCAACTCTGGTGGCACGTGGATGTCGTTCGAGAATGTCGATGGTGTTACCATCTCTGGTGGGGTGTTCGACGGCCAAGGAGCTGGTTTGTGGGCTTGTAAGAAGTCCGGCAAAGGCGGGTGTCCTAGTGGTGTCACGGTAAGATTTTCTGCCAAGTTACTAAACTTTATTATTATTATTATGTTTTTTTTGAAGTATACTAAACTTTATTATTACAACATACTAATAGAGGATCGCTAATTTACATCTAAGGTTATATAGAAAGATATTATCTTTTGTTGACAAGCTAATCATCAATCATAAATTCGGACAAAGTTTTAAGTAAATCTTACATAACGACATTATAATAAGCGTTGTCATAATAAATTATAGTGATCGAGAGTTCGAGACAATCTTGTATACAACATCAGGCTTAGTGTAGGCCATTTGACATTTGTTTTGGCATTCCCTAACTAATTTACGTAGAGAAACCGAGAAGTATGTCGTCGAGCAAGCTAAGGACGCTGGTTCATTGCACAATTTAAAAGTTGATCAGTTAAGAGTTAACTTGAAATGAGAAACATGCCAAAGTTCATTGATGATCTGGCCAATAGCACGTTATCCCTCGTTATTCCTCATTCAACTCACATGCTTCAATCTTATGTAGTATAAAAAAAAAAAAATAAAAAAAAATAAAATTATACAGAGTATTTCATTGCGGGCGCAAATATAGATAGTCCCAAATTTTGACATTTTCGATTGAAAACTTTAGCTAATTACCACTCCAATTATCATTTGTCATACATTTTATTTTATAAGTATTTGTCAAAATAATTTTTTTTGATGAAAGTTGAAATAACCGAAATTAGCTAGGACAGCAACAACATTAATAAGTCAATACTATAGACTCTGATAAATAACTAATTATTATTGAAATCGTGAGTCATTCATAATGCACCATGTTGTACGTAGAAGTTCCTAGTGCAACCTGCCTAATTTTATACGAGTAATACTTATTATTACTTTATATGTGTACGTCTTTTTTTCCTATTGTACTAAACAAGCTTATGGGCTTTAATTTGTGTGGTTTGGATATCCTGCGCAGACGTTAGGCTTCTCAAACTCAATGAACATCGTAGTTAAAGGTGTAACGTCACTAAACAGCCAATTATACCACATTGTTTTTAATGGGTGTAAGAACGTAAAAGTGCAAGGTGTTCGAGTTTCTGCTTCGGGAGTGAGCCCAAACACAGATGGCATACATGTCCAAATGTCGACCGGTGTAACGATCTTGAACACAAACATCGCTACAGGGGACGACTGCATCTCAATTGGAGCCGGTACTAACAACTTATGGATTGAAGGGATCAATTGCGGTCCTGGCCATGGCATAAGGTACTTAAAACTCATTGTAAACATATATATACTTCGAATTCAGTACTCCTTAATTGGGTCCGAATAATGTCAGCCATGGATGATTTTATTAATTGGTTATATTTTTGCCAATTTTCAGCATAGGGAGTTTAGGAAAAGAGCAAAACGAGCCAGGAGTACAAAATGTGACGGTGACATCTTCAACTTTCACAAATACTGAAAATGGGGTTAGAATAAAGTCATGGGGAAGACCAAGTAACGGATATGTAAGAAACGTTGTTTTCCAGCATCTCACAATGGTGAATGCCCAAAATCCCGTCATCATTGACCAGAAATATTGCCCTGGTAATAAAGGTTGCCCTGGACAGGTAAACATCCAGTCAATATGGACCTTTTAAAAAATTACTCGTATCTTTTATAATGTTTGCAAAACATACAACCAAATCTAGTTTTAAAGTGATTTGGGATCAGCTAAAATGAATTGTTAATTATTTGTTGCTAATTATTTGTTGCCGCGGATTAAATAATAAAGAGTCTACAGTAGAGAGAACATGTATAAAAGAATTGACTATAAAAAAAAAAAAAAAAAAAAACTCAGATCGTATCTCGGGTCCCCACCAACTTTTTGTAAATTATTATTGATTTTTTTAGTGATAATAATAATATAAGTCTAAATAAATCAGAAGAATAAAAGATAGATAGCGGTGAGATTGATATTATTTGCGCAATAAATGAACAGGTTTCAGGAGTAAGAATTAGTGACGTGACGTACCAAGATATTCATGGATCATCAGCAACACCAATTGCACTCAATTTTGTTTGTAGCTCCAAGTACCATTGCGCAGGGTTGAAATTGCAGGACGTACACCTTACTTACAACAACAAAGTTGCGTCAGCGTTCTGCACCAACGCCATCGGCTCGACCTCTGGCATCGTTCAGCCTCAAGGTTGTTTGTAAGGTTATCGTCGAGCACTAATACAAGCTTATACGAAATATAGGGTTGGCCAAGGTCGACCATGCAGTACGAGGCCATGCATTATTTGACGTCTTCAGCATATGTTAATTGGGATTTTAACTTGTGGGGGTTAGATTAATACGTAAAGTATGAGTAATTTTATTACTTTCTTGTTTGAGCTTGAATTACAAGCTCATGATTGTAATTCTAATCATGGTGCCAGACCCTTTAATCGGAGTTTGGGTGCATGTCTTACGAAATTCATATATGTAGAAGATATACAGATTTTATGGAGTAATTATATTTTTATGCATTGATCAACTTGATTTGTAATACATACCCATATCAGAGTGAACATCATATATACAAAGAAAAAGAAAAAGAAGAAAAGGGATAAAGAAAAACAAATAAATTATTCGATATACCATGTGAATGAAGAAATGAATACGGAGTAACTAATTCAACTATGAAGTCTGATCTCATATTGAATCTAAGTGCTCTTTATGCTAAGTCGAATAATTCTAAAGGCTTATACGTACATACTCTAGAATTATAAGAGAATTTTTGCAATAATCTCCCTCATTATTTGAGCTTATTTGATCGATGTTTCAATGGTTAGTTATTGGATGTGCATCTAGTTTAACTAAGTGAAAATGATCATATAATAAGCCTAGGTTCAGGGAACTCGAACCTAATTAAGATGCTAATATGATATGGACGCGGATGTATTATGTATAGTAGTACGCTGTACGCATGCATGACTATATGTAGGTCGCTCTAGCTAGCTTTTTAAGTTTTAAGAAGCAAGATCAATTAATTAGCCAAATAATTTGAACAATAGTCTACGTTAAAAATTCTCCAAAGTTCGAAACCTCACATGATATATTACGTCGTGACTTAATCCGTTTGTCAAGTAGATAGCTGCTGAAAGTCAACATTTTTTACACCCAAAAAAAAAAAAAAAAAAAAAAAGAAGAAGAAGAAGAAGATCGAAATGGAATCAGCCAAAGTAGACCAGTTATCAGTGATATATATGTGCTAATCAATCATCCTTAACTAAAGATCTGATCCACACGCATAGAGAGAAGGTTCACATGATCGCAGCAGAAGTGTAGGAGTATTCGTCTGCTAAAACACGTTACATAATCACATGTATTTACAAGAATAATTGCAGTAGATTATCAATGTTATTATGTTGTTGGATGTATATGCAAGTCAACATACAAATATTAAGTATAAACTCGCATCTAAATGCATCATAATTATAGGTGTTACCGTATTAATTTAATTAATTAATAACTTTTTAGAGCTACGTAAAGAGTACAAGGGTACACATACACCGTACAAAAGAGTAGCAAATTGTCGAGCTACTGTACTCAGTCCGTCATCACCGGTTCAATAATCAATTTGATACTAGTTTAAGATCCGTGCGTCGTACGGCTATTACATCCGTCAATTAAAATTAAATAATTTATAGGGAAAAAGAATCATGTCTACTTTAAGAAGGCAAAGAACTTGCAGAGTGTCTGAAATTGTTGCTTATCTTTCGACCTTGTGACTTAAGATATAAACTTATTTATGTACACGCCATACAAATTAAACCCGCCGAACTGGGTCCGTGGCTCCAACCTCCCTTGCAATGGAAGACAACGTCTCCAAACTTAGCCCTGGTGTGATAAATGTTTAGGCAACTTAGGTAGCGTATGGAAACAAAAATTTTGGAAACAAGAATTTGAAAATTTGTAGTAGTCATTTGAAATTCTATCATTTGAGAACATAAATTCAAATATAAACCCAATGTTTGGAGGAGGGTGGGATTTCAAAATGAGCGCTATTGGAGTCCAAGAGTTGATATTTTAGTTAGCACAACTAGGGATTCATTGGGGTTCTTCCTCAACCTTTGGTAAGAGCGAAGTTAAGATATTTTGAGTTGAAACTTAGCACTACAAGGGTTAGTTGTGTAGTTGTAGTGAAATTTATGGACGTAGACCTTGGTTGCGGTGGAACCATGCATGTACTCTACTTATCACTTGATATTATACATTCATTACATTATAGTTGTGTGCATTGTAACATCCATGGGAGAATTTGGGGGTAGCTTGGGGACTAAGTTGCAGTGCCTACAAATTGTCCGAAAACATCCAAATATAGCCTAAAAATTTCCAAAAGAGAAAAACTTTTAAAAAAATAGATACGTACTAGAAAGGCTAACTCATTCCTGCAGGGCTATATATATATTCGCCCCAGGTATCATCGCAAAGTATGATCTCAAAGTTGTGGTATAGGAATCGTAAACACTGACATGACATGAGAAGAAATGCCAAGGAGAACACAGTTGATAAGAATAAACTTACTATTCGGATCTACATGAACATGAGACTAGCTTTCAGTTTTTGCAAGTAGCTTATCACCAGAAAGTCAAAATCCGTTGTCTTGCGTGCTTATAGATCTACAGGCATGCCGAAGTATGAACCAGTCGACTCTGTAATAGGAACAAGGAAAGAAGATCGGAGTTGCTACTGAATTTGAACAGGCGTATTCGGGCTTTATTTGACGATTGACTTTCCCAAATTAACCATCTCCCCACATAAGATACAAAAGCAGGAAACAAGAGCACAAAGATTCTCACAGTCACCCACATCTGCCTTGAAGTAGATCAAAGCATCATCTGCTTAGAATAATGAGAAACAGATGGAGTTTGGCGTGTGACTTTGACACCTGAAATGAATCCTTGGGCATCTGCATTCTATATATAGCATGTGCAAAAAAAAACTTCCATACATGCGCAAGACAAATAAGTGGATAATGGATCCCCTTGTCTAATATCACATTTAAGAGAAAAAAGCCTGTCGAAGGAGCCCCGTTGATAAGAATATGAGACAATTGATATGTATTGGTAAATCCAACGAATCCAACAAGATGGAAATTCAAAAGCCCTTGAGACTCCAAGCAGATAGTCCCAGTTAACCCGATCATAAGCTTTGTTCCACTATCAGAACACCATAATAATGGTTGCACATCTTCCGAGAAGATACATAATGTAGCACCTCATTCGCAATCAAACAGTTGTCACTCAAAAGTCTACCTAAATAAAAGCAGTTTGAAAGTCTTCAACCAATAAGGCCATCATTGGTTTCAGTCTATTGATCAACATCTTAAAGATACATTTGTACACAACATCGCGTAAACTGATTGACTGACAATTCGCTACTGTTTGAGAGGACGATGTGTAACACCCCAAGGCGATTTTAAAACTTTATTATTTCTAATACAAAGTGTGCTAAAATTCGGGAATATTACAAGCTAATATACAAAGCCGGAGATACAATTGTACAAAACTCTTATAAAATGAAATTAAAGATGCGAAAGCGATAAAACTAAACTTGACTCTTTAGATCTACTAGTCCTGAGCTCAAGCCTGCAGACAAAACTCAAAAACAAAGGATGTACCCCCGTCACAACGAAGCCCGAAGGAAAAACATCAGCAAAAGTTATTGAGTAACACCACTCTACTAAATAACATAAACTGAATAATACAACTAGTCATGGTTTTATCATACGTGGAAAATACGCTGTCGCATAAGAGTACAATAAACAAATGTAAAACACTCCTCAAGACTCACATGCTAATTCACATAGGCTCATACCTTTTGTTTTTTTTTTTTTTTTTGACAAAAAGGTAAGTTCTATTACTCAAAAAACGCACACTACATAGTACTGTTTTTGCTCTTCGAGAACAGCACACACCAGAACCATACTACAGGATCTAACACATTGCAATAAATTTCTTTCTCTAAGCCATATAGTGTCCTTATCCGAAATATTTTTCACACAATTTCTAATACGCGGCCTGGTCTCCTCTAAGACTCTGTCAATCAGCTTGGTGGATGCATGTTACTGATTGATTTTGCAATTGTTCCTATTTATCCACAATTTGTATATGGTACTAGTAATGACAAACCTAGCAGCTAGATTCCTGATCTTAGTACCTAGCTTTTTGTTCACACACCATAACATAGTGTGTGTATCAGGGAACTTGATTCCCATTTGGAGCTGAAGACGATTAGGCACATCCTGCTGTACATGTCATCACTGCGAATACCAATCTTGAGGAATTAATTTATCCTTTAGTTGCATTCTTTCTACACACATACATAAGCCATCACATAAATGATGCTTTTGATATGTTGTATCTTCCCCATATGAACTTCCCCCATCTTACGTTGGCAAACACTCCAGTCAACCATTAATAACCAAAGCTTACAGTCTATCCCTCTTTAATTTGTTATGATTTCATTGTCCATCTGTAAACCTGTTATCCATGTTGTCTCTCACCTTGCAGATTTTCCTTTAGTGCAAACTGGTATCATCAAGAGGCACATTATTACATTAATCTAATCTCCTCGATATAAATTCATAACCTTAATTGATTAAAACCTTAAACTCATATTCTCGTAACCACAATAACTCCTTCTCAAAACATAAACGATCCCTTCTCGGCACCACACTCTCATCATCGATCCTAGGTATTGCTAATGGGGCAAGTGAACTGGTGGTAAAACAGCACGACAATACTTCTATATCTCAATTTTAGTATCAAACTTAATCTCTTTCTTATCTCTTTGCAACTATAGGCTCTTTCTTAGTAATTTAGGTCAAACTGATATCTCAACATGATATCGTCAAAGGTTCAGAACACTATGCTCGACGGTTAAAATAAAATCTAAGCTACTCAGCCCCTAATAAGTTAAAAAGACGACAATTCAAATAAAATGAGAAATCAAACCTTAAACTACTCTCGCATATGTACTAGTTCTTAACTTATGAACTAACTATCAAACGAACTCTTGAATCTCAATTCTTAGACGTGTCGAATACCCTTTTGCACTAAACCAATACGATACAACTCCAAACACACTCGTAATAATCTCATAAAACGTTAACACCCCAAATAATTGCTATGTAATCTCAAATGAATGCGATTACATAGCAATAATGTTCTTCTCACTAACCCCTTAATAATAAACCACGATTACCTAATACCAAAGTAAAATAAATTATACAAAAATTATATAATAATCCTGTTTTATACCATAGTATCTAAAACAATTAATCTTCAAACAAATTAAACGATTAGACTTCACACATAATAACTCTTTAAAAAAAACATTCACAACACCCATATAATATTTTAAAAATATCTTTTAAGTTTTTTTTTTGTTAAATACTCACGATACGCATATAAGATAAACAAGTTTTCTTTTGCAATACTTAGAATACTTCCATTTGTAAACATTAGATATAATAATTTATAAACTCTAATCCAATACTCAAATCTACGGTAGAGGTATTTGTAACATTTAATTGCCAAATGTCCCGAGTGTGTGCGGACCTCTTAGAGGTTTAAACCCAATACTCATATATATGTATATATATATATATATATATATATATATATATATATATATATAAAGAACGCAAAGTCTCTGTTGCGCCTAAACCAATCATACCAATAGCCACATAGATCTAAAATCTCCCCAACTAACCCTACAAGATTATGAAAAGTGGTTTATGAAATTAGTTTATCCCACATTGGAAAATTAAAGCTCTTATGATATGTTTATAATAGATTCCGACCTTCATACTGAAAGTTATTTAGCCTCTAATTAGACTCCTCTAGTTAGTTTTTAATCACTCCTAATTAAGTTTAGCTAAGAATATTGTTGCATGTAAGATTTAAGCATAAATAAGTGTATAAAACATGTTTTGATAACTTAATTAGGAGGAATTTTCACCACATCTTCAATGAAGTTTATTGAGATGCTAATTAATGGGGATCCTCCTCCTTCATCTTAAATTCCTTAAATAGAGAACCTTCTCTAAGTAGCACCAAAGAAGCCTTCCAGGAATCAAACCAAAAAAAGTTAGTTTTGATGCATTGAATTAGTACCCTAAACCTTATATATAATTAACCAACATTTTTAGTTAATCATATATTGAGGTAAAGAAGTAATCTTATGGTGTAAACTCTAAACATGCAAAGAAGAAATGATCTACTTTGGCTAGTGATCAAGTTGGGTGAAAATGGTGAGGAAGAAGAAAGTGTTTTTCTCTTCCTAATTTCTCTCACAAACTTGTAAGTGATTTGATGTAAAAATGATATATTATACGTGTTTGACCACAAAAACACTATACAATATATAGTATAGGTAATGTAAATTACTAATATACCCTTACCAATTATGCCCCTGACATCATATGTTACATTTTGGGTATAATTTGTATACTTATCTCTATAAGTGGTATGTTGATTGTTATCTCATTATATAATAGTTATTGACTAGGTGAAAAGCCTGTGCGTTGCACGGGTCACTTTATCATAATCGCCTATTCTTATTTATTAATTAAAATAAATA
>JBBYHQ010014708.1:0-10587 GCA_038382645.1 Spergularia azorica | reverse complement strand
TGACTTGAGAGTTGATCTGGTTTGGTTTCAGCAGACTGCTTGTGGTTATTCGCAGTTTGGGCTTGTTGTGCGCCAACCTAGATCAATTCGGGCCACTGTGGGAAGTCTGGATGGATACCCAGCTCTAAAAGCATCATCAAGGTAAAACTTATACACAGTATAATTTTGTATGTGGAGACTGTGACTAATGCTTATTTCTTTCTTGTTGATCTTTTCTCTCTCAATATCCCATTATCCCTCAAAACTTGGAACTTACAAGTATAAACCTGCTCCATCTGCCAATGTCTAGTCGTGGTCTTAGTTTACGATGTGGATAATGAAAGACTATTTAATATTCCTTTTTGTGAAATTTGGAAGTAATTAATGGTATGGAGTAATATCAAAGGAATAATAGCTTAGCCTGGCGATACGATATGGTAAGAGTCCTTTAAGTTGGTTCATGATTTTCACATGTATGCAAGATTGTCTGTGGCTGAAAGCCTGGAACTGTTGGATAGGGGTCTGGAGAGGAGGATGTCAATTGCTATGCAGGTTTTGTTTTTCTTCTTCTGGTTTGTAATCAGAAGGGATACAGTATTTGGAATAATAGTCAATTATTCCAAAAGTCAACAGCAATGACAAATTAGCCTAAAACTAATATGATACTTCATAATTTATTAAGCATTTTCGTTAGAAATGAAGTGCTATGAATAACGGAATTCAGAAAGATGTAGAGAGGAGAGGAAGCTGGATCCTACTAGGGGGAGCTGTGAGAAATTCAGCCTGAAGATAAGTGGTATGCTGGGAGTGGTGATGCTTAAAGTAGTTAAATCCTTTTACTTCTATCAGGTCTAGCATGACATTTTGATGATCTCGCTGAGCATTTGCCAACAAACTATAGATTAGCAATTATATTTAGTCTAAGTTGTCTGGGAGGGTGGGGGAGAGGGACTTCGGCTTCTGGAGCAGGAGAGCTCGTTTGATGCACAAATCCTAGTGAAACCTTTGTGAAGTATTTGAACACTGTACAGATTACAGTAGGAAACTTTTCAAAGTTCAAAATTTTAATTAATCCTGGTACAGTATTTTGTACGATTTCTGTTTAGCTGATGGAAAATACGATTTATCGATCACCAAAATGTTTTAATTTCAAATTTTAAAGAGATGAATCACATGTCAATTAAAGCTGAGTTGTCATCAATGCACTGTAGAAAATCTCAGTGTAGTCTTTATGTGTGGTTTATTTACAGTGTGTCTCTTGTGTTACATTTTCAACCTAATGCAGGTTTCATAGAAGCCAACAACTGGATCATTTGGTAGACAGTGAACAAATTTTGATGAATAAGACCATTTTTGGGTTCATTCTCCAAGACAAGAACTTGCACATGCTTAAAGACGGGAATAACATTTGTTACCCTCTTAATTTCATACTACGAAACACCAAGCCAGCTGGACATCAGGTACGTCGATGTTTTTCAAATTTTTACAATTCAAGTGCATCATGGGCAATGCGTACTCCCTCCTTCCCAAACTAAACTTCCACTTTCATCTGAATATGTGAGAGGATTTCAAATGAAAGTGGAAGTTTATAGTGGGACAGAGGACTATATGTTTAGTTCCCATTTATCTGACGTATTTCTAGTATTTTGCTTTGCTCTGTAACACTCTTATGCTATTGTTTCAGGATTTGATTGGTCTCGCCCTTTCTATACTACTGTTGGGAGACTTTAGCCTAGCCTTGTTGACATTGATTGAGCTGTATTCTACGTCAGTTTTGGTCTTTTTCTTGGTCCTGTTTATCCTTCCTCTTGGAATACTTCTTCCGTTCCCAGCTGGAATAAATGCATTGTTTAGTAAAGGGCCCAGAAAATCTGCTGGCCTTGCTCGCATTCATGGTCTTTGGAACATCACATCCTTGATCAATGTGGTAAATATGTGCTTTCTTTGGATGTACGGAATTGTTGTGTCCTCGTTCGTATAAACGTGTCCCTATTGCTGTTGTGCTTATCTGTAGTGCACGAACATTGAAATTTGAACATATCAGGTCATAGCTAAAAGTGGGAATCAGGCGGGGCAGGGTGGTTCAGGTGAATCGAGTCGGTTGGGTCACAGCCAAGTCAGGTTGTATCGATTCTTATCTGGTCGGCCTGGGTTGGGTATTATAGGGTTCCTCAGACTGCTTTGGTTTGTGTCACATTTAGGGTTGGGTCACGATGGGGCAGTCGTTCCAGGTCTGATTGAGTAATTATTATGTCAGGTTATTGAAGAGTTCTCTGGGCTTGGGGACATTTTGGATTCCGCATTTGAGTCTAGTTGTCTCGGTCAGTTTATGAAATTCGAGAAAAAATCAAGTCAGCTAAAAAATTTCTACGGTATGGGAGTTTTAGGATTTTTGATGTTCCATGCAGTAACTTGTGTCTATTGTATACAAACTTAGATTGATGATTGTATTGTTGCAAACTATTACTTGTATAAATCTAAAGTTAAATGTTGTATATAAATGTTGGTTAGTGTCTGAGCTAGGTAATTGGCATAGTTGCTTTCGGGTAAATCTTCAGGTTGAATGAGTTATGTTGGGTGATTGTCGTGTTAGGTTATTGTCCGGTTGGGAACGATCAGGTCATTTGTCGATTTTGGACAGTTACAGGTCAATTTGATTCGAGTGAGGTTGCGTTGGGTTTCGGGTTACATCAAGTTAGCTTTGAGTCGGTTAGTTGTCAAGTTAGCTGTACCTTGTACGTTTGAGATCGTTAGGCAGTATAGAGGCTCGGTAATGGACGTGGGCATGGTTGTGCTGGATATGGCCAAGTATGTTATTTTTCTTTGTGGGAAGGGTTCATTGGTCGGGGAGGGGGTGTTTTCGTATTGATTCTTTTGTTTGACTGCTGCTGTATTTGGGATAATTTGTGGCATGACTATTGCATGAGATCCTTTTTCTTACACTGAACAGCTTGAGCTAAGAGGTATCGTATTGATTACAGATAACTGCTCTCATCTGTGGATTTGTTCATTATAAGATTCAAATGAGCAATAGACCCATGGGCGTCCATTCGTTAAAATTCAGCAGGCAAGTACAATTCTGTGATAAACTGATAGCATTGTCTTTGGAACTCGTTGAGACATTTTTCTGTATATAGCATTCCTCACAATTATCGAAGCTGCAGGGAGGAAAACGAATGGTGGTTGCTACCTTCCAGTCTACTTATATGCAAGCTTCTCGAGGCCCGATTTATTGATTACCATATAGCTAACCAGGAGATCCCAGATCTGACTCTATATAGCAAAGATCCTGATCTACTCTGGCATTCTTAATGTCATTTTAGGGAGTATATATAAAGATGAAGCTGCTTTAGTGTTCGTCTTTGCCCTTGTCGAATTGTACATTTTGAGATATAATTTTAACTTAGGGAAGTAGATACTCGGTCTCCGGCATTCTTACTGCCTCTGAGACTGGGACTGATACAGATACCCTGGAGAGCACATCTATGTTTTTATGTTAGATGTGCTGTAAATAACATTGTATACAAAGGTTATGCAAATCAAGAGGTTAGTTTTATGATCTTTTCTGGTCTGGCTGATTTTCTAAAGAACTTGTTCTGGAACAGATTCGGACCGCTTCACAAATTGTGGTATGAATTATGAAACATCGAATGGAACTGAACACAAATACGGAGTACATACTTTTATTACATGAGAAAGAAATTTTTTAGCCTTGAGCAACATTAGCTTGGCATTACAACTAGCTTGGCAATTCTAGTTGTGATTCAGAAGGAGAGTCTCTTTCAAAGCTTACTGGAAGGATTGGCGTATATGGTGAACGAATTCAACTCGATATCATTTTCGAGCTTGGTCATGGCCTCCTCACTCAGTGTCATATAAACCTCAATGTTGTCTTTTCTATTTATGGTGGGCATGAAAATGACGAAATTTGGCAATGGCAAAGTAGCAGAGGTGACCCAAACAGGCTTTCCCCACCCAAAGTCGGATTCGTAAACTGGCAAACTTCTTAAGCTACTGAATCCCAATGATGCAATTTCTCCTCCCATTGCCTTTTGCGAATGACCAATCTGCTCAGTAACAAACTGCTCGGCACCATCCCTCCCTTGGAATGCCTTTATGTGACGACCGTCGATTTTTGAGATCGAGTCGTTCATTTGATCGAAGAAGTCGGCCTTGTTGGTTCCGGATTGCTTTGCAATGGCCCTGACTGCCATTTTCCCAAAGTAGTAAGATTTCTTCGGTGATGGCGGATTACTCGTCCGCGGCCGTAGGTTAACAAGGTGGAACACCTCATGCGGGATGTGTGGTTTATACTTGTGGACACACCTCCAAATAACTGCTGACAGGACCAAAGCAAGTGAGGTTTTCCTACAACTAGCATATTTAGACTGGAGTGCCAGTAACTTGTTTCTGTCGAATAAAAACCGCCTCGACACCGGCCTCTCCTTGAAGATATCGATGGTAGGCTTACTCTGGGAGTTGCGTGGTTGAGTAAAGACAGATGAACTTGGTAGCAAAGGTGGGAAAAGCGTGGCTATATCGAAGTTAGGTCGAGGGATTTCCCTGTCCTTGGTGTTATTACTTTTTCCTAAAAAAGAAGTTATCGACATCCATGTTTTAACAAACATAAGCAGTGAAAAAGCATCAGTACACTTGCTGTTCATCAGGACGCCAATGACTACGCCGCCACATCAGTGAAAAAACTGTGACTTGAACGGCAAGGACAACATCAGTAAAGCCTTGGTAACCACCCGGAATTAGTTTGTCCAGGTCGGCCATCTCGGCCTTGCTAATTACTTTACTCAGCTCTGTCATCTTCGCTTCTGCCTGGACAAAAGGTACACCTGCGTCATTGCAGGTGACTCTGCTGCTTGCCATCTCGATTTGACCAGCCAAGGGATAAAACAGCGCCAGCGACTCAGCTAGCGCCTTTTTAAGGTTCGAAACGACTGCCAGGGGACGATCTGAACTCAACGTTGGTTCAGTATTCTTCTTCTTGTAGAAGAAGATCATGGGCATAAGAATAGGAACTCCGACATTACTGAATAATGAGAAGTTTACAGAATGGAGATGATCAGGGGTTGGTTTCGATGGCTTTACAGTTTCCATGCTAATTACCTCCACATTCATTATGGCTCTGTTTTTTTTTTTTTTTCTTCTTCTGTTTTTTTGTCTTATTTTTTGGTCTTTTATTTTTAGTTAGTGTGGGAGAAGCTTTGGGACCTTAAGAACAAGGATTTTCCTTCTCATGTCCTTTACTTTGATTGAGATCTCGACACTTGGTCGAGCTCGAGCCAAACCACCTTTTTGACTCTTTTTTTGTCGAATATTATAATCGGGGATTCAGTTTTCATTTGTTATTATAATTTCTGATACTCAATAACTAGATTACAAACCCAACAACATGATTTTTTTTTTTGCTACAAATTGTGCTTAATAATCAATTAGTCATAGACTCATAGTAATTATTAAGTGACAATCTTAAATGATAGATGTTATTATGTGGTTTAATTTTAAACAAATTTTACTTATATCTCTTACATCTTTTCTCTTTTCCTCCTCTTATAGTCTTATGTAAAAAAAACTCTAACAAACTCTTTCATCAGTGCAATTAAAAAAAAAAAAAAAAAAATATTTCATCAGTTCGGGCCTACCACCACCCATTCTTGATGGTGGTAAGCCCCAAAATTTCTTTAATGTTTGTGATGCTAATAATATTTCCGATCTCTCCATGTAAAACTTTTCTTGCCGTCCATGTAATTTTTTTTTTCATAGTACGTGGAAGATCTAGGCTACAAGTTCTTCCGGTGTGAGGAAATCATTATCATAGATTCATGGAAGGCTGCCTCGAGAAACAACGATGTGATAGAGAGTATATAGAACACCATATTTTAATATTAGTGATCTTTATTTTGAGGGTTTTATGCGAAATCCTACATTTAATAGTCCAAAATTCGCGAAACCCTACATTTTAGAAAAATAATGGTAAAACACTACCTTAAAGAAAAAAAGCTTGTACAAGACTACCGATATATTTCTCCGTCTAAACTAACTTTTATTCTGTCATTGACCGGTAGTTGACTCATTTTCTTACCCAAAATCATTTTACTTACCCATCTTAACATTTCCCCCAAATTAGACCTAATTTCCCAGTTTACTTTCAAACCCAACACAATCGATCAGCAACAAACGAATGCAGCCCGGTAGCCAGCTTAAGTCCACTACCTAATGCAACCCATTTTGGGGGAAATCAGGGAAAATGGGTTTAATTTGGGGAAGAATTTTAGTTGGGCAAGTAGATTGATTTTGGGTAAGAAAATAAGTCAACTAATGGTCAATGACAGAACAACCGTTAGTTTAGATGGGGAAACGTAATTCGGTAGTCTCTTACAAACATTTTTTCGTTTAAGGCAGTGTTTTACAATTTGTTTTTTAAAAAAGGTAGGATTTCGCAAATTTTGAACTTTTAAAGGTAGGATTTTGCAAAAAAAAAAAAAAAAAAAACCTTACTTTGATGGGGGATTTTGTCCGATTTTGATAGTTTTGTATTATCGTAGATGCCGTATGACCTATTAATTAATGAGTTGAAAATGATCTCGTCTTAAAAAAAAACAAATTTTACTTCATAAGATAAAGCGTAAATCATGTGTGAATGATTATGTGATTAAAAAGTATTAATCTACCTTTTTACTAAAATACATATATTTGCTCAATTTGTCGCCCAAAAGGTTAAATGGTAGTTTAACTTGAAGGTTTATTTTTACTAGGCGTGGTTTATCACCAAAAAACTAATAATAAGCGTATGGTTAACCAAATTATAATAGGTGATTTCTCAAAAATTTTCCTCTGTCGATCTTTGATAAAGTTCAAAAAATTTGAATTTCGTGGCATAAATACTCTTGAGAACGGAGATATCGAAGATGACAAATGATCAACTTTTATTGGAGGGGCCAACCAAATTAACATGAAATGTGTACTAGAAAAATACTAAGAGTGTGTTTGGAAACAAGAATTTGATTCTCAAATCTAAATTTGACACAAATCACATGTTTGGGAACTCAAGAATTTGAGAATTTGGATTTGTGTCAAATCCTTTGAAATTTGTATCAAATCCAATTAGGCTAAAAAACAAATGACACTTCTTGACACTTCAAGAAGTGTCATTTTGAAATCTTACCCTCTCCAAACATTTGATTTATATTTGAAATCTACATTCTTAAATGATGGAATTGAAATGATTACAAATTTTCAAATTCTTGTTTCCAAACGCTACCTAAATGTAAACTAATGTATATCAATATACATTCCTAAACATATACACCCTCCTACCCACTAAGATTTCCCCCTTCATTTTCAATTTTTGGGTAGCTATGTTCGTAGCTACTTCTAGACCAAATGAAAGCTTCGTTTACCTTAAAATTAAGTGGAGTTGATAGAATGCAATTCAATGCAGAATAGAATATGTACTAATTTTTACAACAAGTTATTAACGATTCATTTGGTCTAAAAATAGCTCCAAACATACCTACTAAAGAACTGTTTTCAAAAGGAGGAAATCATTATGGGTTAGAAGGAGTACTCAATATATATATGAGTGATATTTTGGTAGTTTTATCAAACTTTTCCACAACTTTTAATGCATTTTTCTCTCATCTTTTCAGTTCAAAATAATCAAAATGCCATTCATATATGTTTAGAAATATATATCTCATATATAAAAATACGGTAACCTGATAAGCTACTCTTTTATCATACATAATGTGCCAGGGTAAGTCATTCGATCAGACTCTTATTATTGCCGATCCACACGAGCAGGTCTATGACACTTGCATTTGAAACCCCCTAAAATCCGATCATTGAAAAGAATGTGATGTGATTACCTAACTTGCCTATATTATGCAAGCAAGCTCTATACGATGCAATTTTCGCTAAATTAAAGTTTCTCCTATCTTACAAGAATACACGTAAGGACATATAGGTATTTTAAAAAGAGTATTGGATAAAAAAGCTATTCGAAATGTGCAAAGGACATATACTATATTTTTATGGCGGGTCACGGGTGTACGGTTTACTAGTAGTTAGCCAAGCACATACATAGAGAATCGATACACTTGATACAAGTCGCGAAGCCGGCTTTCAAATTGCAATTGATAAATAGGACGTGACAAACTAGTACTATACTTTTAAGTGAAGTTGGTCATTGAGCGTGATCCATTATTATTTTTTAAACGTGATTAAAAAATGACTGATTAGCAATTTGGTCAATTGATTATCAATTTCTTTTTCTTAGAAACATCGACAAGACAAATTAATTATAATTATATTTTGCAGAAGTACAATATATAGTAGTAGTCACTCATCACTAGATAGCGAGCTCCATTTGACAGTTAATAGTATAATTGTCACTGATCTGGCAATCTATTATTATGAAAATATACGATTATTATATGGTTCTCTTAACAATTAAAGCATTAATTCATAACTAAGTAAATGAGACCTTTTTTTTTTTGTGTGTTACATATAACATACTCCATATACCACTTGATAGTAGTATAATAAAATTAGTGTGTCACTAATGTCAGACTTCAAAAATATAGTATTATATGGTAAGTTAGTATGGATGTATATTGTTTTAATGTTGGATCACACGTAAATTCATTTGTTTTTTTTTTTTTTGTATTTTTGACTTATGAATTGAATAACTTATACACCATATAGTATAATATTAGATGATGATGGCGATAATAAAGTGTACGTAAAGCAGTGTATCGATGGTTTATTATTTTGAAGCTGGATTATTCAATTCATAAGTCAAGTAGCTTTGGTGGGTCATTTTCTAGTGGTTTAAATTCACCGAGCCCATACAAGATTGATGATGTATGTACTAAATCAAATCACCACTGGACTGCAATTTATATATTACAACCAGAGCAAAGTCTTACAATAATTGTAATCCAGTGAAGTTGATCGATTAGTGTGCAAAAATTAGTGGGAAATGACCAATGATAGCAACTTAGATATATCGATTGTAATTTGTAAGTTAGTATGGATGTATATTGTTTTAACGTTGGATCACACGTAAATTCATTTGTTATATTTTTTTTCGTTTGTTTTGAAATTACGTACTTTTATGTTAGTCTTTGCCTAACGTTACAAACTCTCAGTCCTCACATTTATATCAACCAAGTCTAATACAGTTAATACTCTTTATATGTATGTTTCATTTTGTTTTCGGTCACTTTTCTATACACCTTATAAAAGTGTCCAAGGGCAGTTAACTGTTCATTGGAACAGTGCCGCATCTGACGGATATGAGCTGGCCTCATTGGAAGCTCGTTTCTCGACCGTTGATGCACGGAGCCACTGAGATACTCCATCTGACGGCTATAAACTAGCCTTGTTTCGAGCTGAAATCTAGGCCGTTGATGTGCGATGATGCGTACACACCATCTCCATCACTAATTCTCCTCATTTCTTTCTCTTGTTCTCTCCGCTCTCACCCTCCTTGTTTCTCTCTCTTGTTCTCTCCTTTCCTCCCACGGTTCTCTCCTCTCGTGCTGCTCCCATTGATTTGCCTCTCTACTTAGACGTTTTCTCTTTCTTCAGATGATCACTCGTGCAAGTGTGTTCCTTCTGGTAATTAACGCTTTCGTAAATTAGCTTATTTTGTTCAATTTCTGGAATTTTATATCTCATTTATTTGATTATAATCTGTATTATTGTTTAAGTCTTTGTTATATTCAATTTTGTAGTTTGGTTCATCCCTTAAACCTCGCCGTTTTGGAGCTCTCTCTTGATACAAGGTTTGGTTTTCAAGTTCTGGGTAATTTGGTTGCAAAAATTAGGTTTTTCTGCAAATTTGTGAGCCATGGATTAGGGTTTGCGTTTTGGTTTCAATATTAGGATTGTTTTGGGTTGATTGTAAATTTGTTTGTGGAGAATCCTTTTTTAATTTTATTGCATTTCCCTCTTTATATGATTGTTTTTCTGTAGTATTATGTTGTGGAATTATAATTGTTGATTTTTTTTTTATTTTCTCCACATTTTGATTCTGATTTCCTCACTACAACAAAATAGACATTAGGTAACACGCCAAAATATGTTGCCTATTAGTGAAAAACTGTTGCCCAGTTGTTTTGGCAGCAAATATAAACTGTTGCAAATGCCGCTGTTGCCTTTTCCTAAGGCAACAGTTTTAACACAAAGGCAACAACCAGGCTATGGCAACAGTTTATACTTGTTGCTACTTTGGGCAACACTTTAAAAATCGTTGCCTTTGTTTGGAAAAGGCAACAATCTAATTCTATGGCATTTGGTGCTAACAATCTAGAGACTGTTGCCTTTAACATAAAATAAGAACAGTTGCTATCGGCCATATTATCAATTCTATATTGCTATATATAAAGAATTTATTCAGATAATAAACAAAGAAGACAATAATAATTTAAAATATCCATAAAATTAAAATTCAAAGTCAATAATACACAAAATGTCACTAGACTACCATGTTCTATTTTACAAAAAACACGAGCATTTGTAGATGTTCCTGCCTAATTAGCTCAAAGTGTTGGAACACTCGATAACATAGAATTTCTAACAAGTCAAATC
>JBBYHQ010014657.1:0-10593 GCA_038382645.1 Spergularia azorica | reverse complement strand
ACGCGGTTTCGATCTTCAATTAATATGTTTATTCTCTCTAACCTAATATCGATGTTCAGCATAGAAATACTAGGCTAATTGCTACTTGTGAATCAACAATCTAACAATTAGTCCTTAAATTATGAATCTAGCAATATGATAGATCTAGGGCTAATTAGTTTGCAACCTAATTAAGCAAAAAAATCAATCAATAACAATAAGAACGAGAGAAATAAACAATACTCAAACGAATTAAAGAATTTGATTCAAACTCACAATTGTCGGCAAACTATGGCTTCGATTAATCGATCCTAGAAATAAGGTCCTTAGCCTTGCATAGTCTTGAAAATAATCTCTTAAAGTTCTGAAAACTGAATAATGACTAAAAGACGCAACTTAGGTTTAAATAGTAAAAGATTACAAAACGGATTAAGGAAACCCGTTAATACGCCGACACAGTAGCTGACGAGTCGTCCGTAGTGGGACGGCTCGTCTGGACGACTCTTCTAGTTCTGGACGACTCGTCTTGACCTTTTTCACTTTTTTCTGAAGTTTCTGCGGGAGTCGTCTGGAAGTCGTCTGGTTCGGGACGACTCGTCTTAAGTTAGACGATCGGTCTTCAACGGACTGGCTCTGGCGATGTTTTTCAAACGGTCATAACTTCTTCGTTACTTGGCCTGTGAGGATGTGTGACCACTTCCTGGAGAGCTAAGATTATGAACTTTGGTTTCACTGCAAAATTCCAAGCCGTTTGAGAGTTAGGATGCTTCAAAGTTGACTTTCCGTAAATGGACTGAAATCCCTTCCAAACTTGTCCAAAACTTGGCATCTCTCTCCTTGGATCATCTTTCATCGCCTCATAGTCGTTCCACACAATTGCACATCAATCTTGAGGTCATAAATACATACAAAAACCACTAATTCTTATATTGAAGTACAATACACGAATGATAAAATTAGCTAACAATTGATCCAAAAACAACCATTTGAATGCATAAAAACCCATCTTTTATCACTACTAAGTGGTGTGTATCAGCATTTCTGCTTCGTTATTGGGCAAAACATGGGGAAAAATTCATCCAAGGGGTGGGAAATAGCCTAAAAATAATTTTTAACTAGTAAAACTATCATTTGCTCGGAAAAAGTTGGATATTGCTCGGTGAAGTCTTGATGTTGACACGGGGGCAACATTAAAGCAAGTTATCGGGGGCTTCACATGTGTCTTTGAACAAGTGTGGTATCAAATGGTCTCCAATGTGATTGATATGGCCAATACACACATTTAGGAAGCCCGACAAGAAATTTGAGCCATTTCCGAGTCTGTGCTTCGCGGGGTGTTTCGACTACTATAGTGTGTTTAGGAACCAATTCTTCAATTATTCACTCTCTAAATCAAAAATTATAGATCCTGCTTTGGTTGGAAAGACTCTTTCAATAGTATTTAGTTTATTGTATAACAGACCATTTTCTATTCAATGTCGTTTGAAGAATACAAGAATCTATTCGAAAAAACAATAACAACAAAAAGTTCAAACAAGGGAAAACCATAATTCTCTTTAATTATGTGAGCATTTGCGCTTCGTTTTGGGCACAACGTGGGGAAAGATTGGTCCAAGGGGTGGGAAATAGCCCAAATATAATATTTAACTAGTAAAACTGTTATTTGCTCGGAATAAACCGGATATTTCTCAGAGAAGTCTTAGTGGTGACACGGGGGCGACTTTAAAGCAAGTTTTGGGGGGTTGCACATGTGTCTATGAACAACTGTGGTATCAAATGGTCTCAAATGTGATTGATATGGCCAAGACACACACGTAGGAAGCCTGACAAGAAATTTGAGCCATTTCCTAGTCGGTGCTTCGCGGGGTGTTTTGATCACTATAGTGTGTTTAGGAACCAATTCTTAAATTATTCACAATCTAAACCAAAAATTAGAGATCCCGCTTTAGTTGGAATGACTCTTTAAATAGTATTTACCTTAATGCATAACGGACCATATGCTGTTCAAAGCCCTATGAAGAATACAAGAATCTATTAGAAATAACAATAACAACAAATAGTTAAAACAAGGGATAACCATAATTCTCTTTATTTATGTGAGGATATGCGCTTCGTTTTTTGGAATAACGTGGAGAAGAATTCGTCCAAGTGGTGGAAAATAGCCCAAAAATGATTTTTAACAAGTAAAACTATCATTTGCTCGGAAAAATTTGGATTTTGCTCGGAGAAATCTTGGTGGTGACACATGTGTCTTTGAACAAGTGTGGTATCAAATGGTCTCAAATGTGATTGATATGGCCAACACACACTTTTAGGAAGCCCGACAAGAAATTTGAGCCATTTCCGAGTCTGTGCTTCGCAGGGTGTTTCGAGTATTATAGTGTGTTTCGAGTATTATAGTCTGTGCTCGGAGAAGTCTTGCTGGTGACACGGGGGCAACATTAAAGCAAGTAATCGAGGGTTTCACATGTGTCTTTGAACATGTGTGGTATCAAATGGTCTCAAATGTGATTGATATGGCCAAGACACACACTTAGGAAGCCTGACAAGAAATTTGAGCCATTTCCGAGTCGGTGCTTCGCGGGGTGTTTCGATCACTATATTGAGTTTACGAACCAATTCTTCAATTATTCACAATCTAAACCAAAAATTAGAGATCCCGCTTAAGTTGGAATGACTCATTAAATAGTATTTACCTTATTGCATAATGGACCATTTTCTATTCATAGTCGTATGAAAAATACAAGACTCTATTAGAAACAACAATAACAACAGATAGTTAAAACAAGGGATAACCATATTTCTCTTTATTAATGGGAGCATTTGCGCTTCGTTTTTTGGCACAACGTGGGGAATAATTCGTCCAAGTGGTGGGAAATAGCTTAAAAATGATTTTTTACTTGTAAAACTATCATTTGCTCGGAAAATATTTGATATTGCTCTGAGAAGTCTTAGGGTTGACACGGGGGGACGTTCAAGCAAGTTCTCAGGGGTTTCACATGTGTCTTTGAACAAGTGTGCTATCAAATGGTCTCAAATGTGATTGATATGGCCAAGACACACACTTAAGAAGCCCGACCAGATATTTGAGCCATTTCCGAGTCGGTGCTTCGCGGGGTGTTTCGAGCACTATAGTGTGTTCAAGAACCAATTCTTCAATTATTCACTATCTAAACCAAAAATTATAGGTCGTGCTTTGGTTGAAATGACTCTTTGTATAGTATTTACTTTATTGCATAATTGATCATTTGCTATTTAAAGCCCTATGAAGAATAAAAAAATCTATTAGAAATAACAATAACAACAAATAGTTAGAACAAGAGGCGACGTTAAAGCTAGTTTTTGGGGTGTCACATGTGTCTTTGAACAAGTGTGGTACGAAATGGTCTTAAATTTGATTGATATGGCGAAGACACACACTGAAAGAGCCCGACAAGAAATTTGAGCCATTTCCGAGTCCTTGCTTCGCGGGGAGTTTTGAGCACTATAGTGTGTTTAGGAACCAATTCTTCAATTATACACTATCTAAACCATACCCGCTTTGGTTGGAATGACTCTTTAAATAATATTTACCTTATTGCATAACGGGCCATTTGCTATTCAAAGTCGTATGAAAAATACAAGAATCTAATAGAAATAACAATAACAACAAATAGTTAAAACAAGGGAAAAGCATAGTTCTCTCTAATCATGTGAGCATTTGCTCTTCGTTTTTGGGCACAACGTGGGGAAAAATTCGTCCAAATGGTGAGAAATACCCCAAATATGATTTTTAACTAGTAAAACTATCATTTCCTCGGAAAAAATTGGATATTGCTCAGAGAAGTCTTGGTGGTGACAAGGGGGTGACTTTCAAGCAAGTTTTCGGGGGTTTCACATGTGTCTTTGAACAAGTGTGGTATCAAATGTTCTCAAATGTGATTGATATTGGCCACACACACACTTAGGAAGCCCGACAAGATATTTGAGCCATTTTCGAGTCGGTGATTCGCGGGGTGTTTCGAGCACTATAGTGTGTTTAGGATCCAATTCTTCAATTATTCACTATCTAAACCATAAATTACAGATCCCGCTTTGGTTGGAATGACTCTTTAAATAGTATTTACCTTATTGCATAACGGACCATTTGCTATTTAAAGCCCTATGAAGAATACAAGAATCTATTAGAAATAACAATAACAACAAATAGTTAGAACAAGGGGCGACTTTAAAGCAATTTGCTATTTAAATTGACCCGGTCTGAAAAATCACCCGGGACCCAAACTAATAACAACAAAATACAAGAATTAAAACCATGAATTTCTATAAAAGTCAAGAGTAATAATGCAAGACGTGAATATCAACAACGGTAAGACTTTAAATTTATAGGTAGAAACTTATACCGTTGTGTAGAGGAGAGAACAAGAAGAATAACGGTGGTGGTTTCGTCAAAAACGGAGCTAGAAACTGGAGGTGGCAAAGACTCGAATGTGGCGGCGAAGGCTCGAACGAAAACCACGATATTGATTATGATAGTGATGATGATGGGCGTAATGTACAGTAGGGTTTGATTTGCAATTTTTTTTTTTTAAGAAAACGTTAGGGGCAAAAAGGTAACTTGCAATAAATGGTTTTAATAAGGTTTTTTTTTTTTTTTTTCAAATGGAACATTAAAAAAATTATGACTTCTAGAAATCCCTGAAAATTGTCGTCTCACTAAAAAAAATTTGAAATCCGTCTTAGAAAATGAGTTTATTAACAAATATAATACAATGTTAGTAACTCAAAAATACGGGGTATTACACCATTTTAAAAGTCGTATGAAGAATACAAGAATCTATTAGAAATAACAATAACAACAAATAGTTAAAACAAGGGAAAAGCATAGTTTTCTCTAATTATATGAGCAATTGAGCTCCGTTTTTGGGCACAACGTGTGGAAAAATTCGTCCAAGTGGTGAGAAATAGCCCAAAAATGATTCTTAACTAGTAAAACTATCATTTGCTCATAAAAAATTGGATATTGCTCGTAGAAGTCTTGGTGGTGACACGGGGGCGACTTTAAAGCAACTTTTTGGGGGTTTCACATGTGTCTTTGAAAAAGTGTGGTATCAAATGGTCTGAAATGGGATTGATATGGCCAAGACACACACATAGGAAGCCCGACAAGAAATTTGAGCCATTTCCGAGTCGGTGCTTCGCGGGGTGTTGCGTGCACTATAGTTTGTTTAGGAACCAATTCTTCAATTATTCACTATCTATACCAAAAATTACAGATCGTGTTTTGGTTGTAATGACTCTTTGAATTGTATTTACCTTATCACATAACTGATCATTTTCTATTCAAAGTCGTATGAAGAATACAATAGTCTATTAGAAATAAAAATAACAACAAAAAGTTAAAACAAGGGAAAACCATAATTCTCTTTAATTATGTGAGCATATCCGCTTCGTTTTTGGGCACAACGTGAGGAAGAATTCGTCCAAGGGGTGGGAAATAGCCCAAAAATTGGATATTGCTCGGAGAAGTCTTGGTGGTAACACGGGGGCGTCTTTAAAGCAAGTTTTTGGAGGTTTCATATGTGTCTTTGAACAAGTGTGGTATCAAATGGTCTCAAATGGGATTGATATGGCTAAGACACACCTATAGGAAGCCGGACAAGAAATTTGAGCCATTTCCGAGTCGGTGCTTCGCGGGGTTTTTCGAGCACTATAGTTTGTTTAGGAACCAATTCTTCAATTATTCACTATCTAAAGCAAAAATTACAGATCGTGCTTTGGTTGGAATGACTCTTTGAATTGTATTTATTTTTATCACAAAACGGACCATTTTCTATTCAAAGTCGTATGAAGAATACAATAGTGTATTAGAAATAAAAATAACAACAAAAAGTTAAAACAAGTGAAAACCATAATTCTCTTTAATTATGTGAGCATATCCGCTTCGTTTTTGGGCACAACGTGAGGAAGAATTCGTCCAAGGGGTGGGAAATAGCCCAAAAATGATTTTTGATTAGTAAAAGTATCCTTTGCTCTGAAAAAATTGGATATTGCTCGGAGAAGTCTTGGTGGTAACACGGGGGCGTCTTTAAATCAAGTTTTTGGGGGTTTCACATGTGTCCTTGAAAAAGTGTGGTATCAAATGGTCTCAAATGGGATTGATATGACCAAGACACACACATAGGAAGCCTGACAAGAAATTTGAGCCATTTCCGAGTTGGTGCTTCGTGGGGTGTTTCGTGCACTATAGTTTGTTTAGGAACCGGCCAATTCTTAAACTATTCACTATCTAAACCAAAAATTACAGATCGTGCTTTGGTTGGAATGATTCTTTGAATTGTATTTACGTTATTGCATACCGGACCATTCTGTATTCAAAGTCGTATGAAGAATACAAGAATCTCTTAGAAATAAAAATAACAACAAAAAGTTAAAACAAGGGAAAACCATAATTTTCTTTAATTATTTGAGCATATACGCTTCGTTTTTGGGCAAAACGTCGGGAAGAATTCGTGCTAGGGGTGGGAAATAGCCCAAAAATGATTTTTAAGTAGTAAAACTATCATTTGCAAGGAAAAAATTGGATAGTGCTCAGAGAATTCTTGGTGGTGACACGGGGGCGACTTTAAAGCAAGTTTTTGGGGGTTTCACATGTGTCTTTGAACAAGTGTGGTATCAAATGGTCTCAAATGGGATTGATATGGCAAAGACACACACATAGGAAGCCCGAGAACAAATTTGAGCCATTTCTGAGTCGGTGCTTCGCAGGGTGTTTCGTGCACTATAGTTTGTTTAGGAAACAATTCTTCAATTTTTAACTATGTAAACTAAAAATTACAGATCGTGCTTTGGTTGGAATGACCCTTTGAATTGTATTTACCTCATCACATAACGGACCATTTTCTATTTAAAGTTGTATGAAGAATACAAAGGTGTATTAGAAATAAAAATAACAACAAAAAGTTAAAACAAGGGAAAACCATATTTCTCTTTAATTATGTGAGCATATCCGCTTCGTTTTTGGGCACAAAGTGAGGAAGAATTCGTCCAAGGGGTGGGAAATAGCCTAAAAACGATTTTGAACTCGAAAAACTATCATTTGCTTGGAAAAAATTGGATATTGCTCGGAAAAGTCTTGGTGGTGACACGAGGGCGACTTTAAAGCAAGTTTTGGGGGATTTAACATGTGCCTTTGAACAAGTGTGGTATCAAATGGTCTCAAATGGGATTGATATGGCCAACACACACACTTAGGAAGCAGGACAAGAAATTTGAGCCATTTCCGAGTCGGTGCTTCGCGGGGTGGTTCGAGCACTCTAGTGTGTTTAGGAACCAATTCTTCAATTATTCACTATCTAAACCAAAAATTATAGATCGTGGTTTGGTTGGAATTATTGCATAACGGACAATTTTCTATTCAAAGTCGTATGAATAATACAAGAATCTATTAGAAATAAAAACCACAACAAAAAGTTAAAACAAGGGAAAACCATAATTCTCTTTAGTTATGTAAGCATATGCGCTTCGTTTTTGGGCACAACGTGGGGAAGAATTGGCCCAAGGGGTTGGAAATAGCCCAAAAATGATTTTTTACTAGTAAAATTATCATTATCTCGGAAAAAATTGGATATTGCTCGGAGAAGTCTTGGTGGCGACACGGGGGCGACTGTAAATCAAGTTTTTGGGGGTTTCACATGTACTGTGTCTTTGAACAAGTGTGGTATCAAATGGTCTCTAATGTGATTGATATGGCAAAGACACACACTTTGGAACCCCGACAAGAAATTTGAGCCATTTCCGAGTCGGTGCTTAGCGAGGTCTTTCGAGCACTATAGTGTGTTTAGGAACCAATTCTTCAATTATTCACTATCTAAACCAAAAATTATAGATCGTGGTTTGGTTGGAATGACTCTTTGAATTGTATTTAGCTTATTGCATAACGGACCATTTTTTATTCACAGTCGTAAGAAGAATACAAGAATCTATTTGAAATAAAAACCACAACAAAAAGTTAAAACAAGGGACAACCATAATTCTCTTTAATTATGTAAGCATATGCGCTTCGTTTTTGGGCACAACGTGGGGAAGAATTCGTCCAAGGGGTGAGAAATAGCCCAAAAATGATTTTTTTACTAGTAAAAATATCATTACCTAGGAAAAAATTGGATATTGCTCGGAGAAGTCTTGGTGGTGACACGGGGGCGATTTTAAATCAAGTGTTTGGGGGTTTCACATGTACTATGTCTTTGAACAAGTGTGGTATCAAATGGTCTCTAATGTGATTGATATGGCCAAGACACACACTTAGGAAGCCCGACAAGAAATTTGAGCCATTTCCGAGTCGGTGCTTAGCGGGGTGTTTCGAGCACTGTAGTGTGTTTAGGAACCAATTTTTCAATTATTCACTATCTAAACCAAAAATTACAGATCGTGCTTTGGTTAGAATGACTCTTTGAATTGTATTTACCTTTTTGCATAACGGACCATTTTCTATTCAAAGTCGTATGAAAAATACATGAATCTATTAGAAATAAAAACCACAACAAAAAGTTAAAACAAGGGAAAACCATAATTCTCTTTAATTATGTAAGCATATGCGCTTCGTTTTTGAACACAACGTGGGGAAGAATTCGTCCAAGGGGTGAGAAATAGCCCAAAAATGATTTTTTTACTAGTAAAAATAACATTAGCTAGGAAAAAATTGGATATTGCTCGGAGAAGTCTTTCTGGTGACACGGGGGCGACTTTAAATCAAATTTTTGGGGGTTTCACATGTACTGTGTCTTTGAACAAGTGTGGTATCAAATGGTGTCAAATGTGATTGATATGGCCAAGACACACACTTAGGAAGCCAGGCAGGAAATTTGAGCCATTTCCGAGTGGGTGCTTCGCGGGGAGTTTCGAGCACTATAGTGTGTTGAGAAATAACTCTTCAATTATTCACTATCTAAACCAAAAATTACAGATCGTGCTTTGGTTGGAATGACTCTTCGAATTGTATTTACCTTATTGCATAACGGACCATTTTCTATTCAAAGTCGTACGAAGAATACAACAATCTATTAGAAATAAAAATAAGAACAAAAAGTTAAAATACGGGAAACCATAATTCTCATTAATTATGTTAGCATATCTGCTTCATTTTTGGGCACAACGTGGGAAAAATTCGTGCAAGGGGGGACAAAATAGCCCAAAAATGACTTTTAACTAGTAAAATTATAATTTGCTCGGAAAAAATTTGATATTGCTTGGAGAAGTCTTGGTGGTGACACGGAGGCGCCTTTAAAGCATGGTTTTTGGTGTTTTACATGTGTCTTTGAACAAGTGTGGTATCAAATGGTTTCAAATGTGATTAATATGGCCAAGACACATACTTAGGAAGCCCAGCAGGAAATTTGAGCCATTTCCGAGTCGGTGCTTCGCGGGGTGTTTCGAGCACTATATTGTGTTTAGGAACCAATTCTTCAAATATTCACTATCTAAACCAAAAATGACAGATCGTGCTTTGGTTGGAAGGACTCAAGGAATTGTATTTACCTTATTGCATAACGGACCATTTTCTATTCAAAGTGGTATGAAGAATACAAGAATCTATTAGAAATAAACATAACAACAATAAGTTAAAATAAGGGAAACCCATAATTCTCTTTAATTATGTGCGCATATGCGGTTCGTTTATGGGCACAACGTGGGGAAGAATTTGTCCAAGGTGTGGGCAGTAGCCCAAGAATGATTTTTAACTAGTAAAACTATCATTTGCTAGGAAAAAATTGGATATTACTTGGAGAAGTCTTGGTGGTGACACGGGGGCGACTTTAAAGCATGGTTATTGGGGTTTTACATGCGTCTTTGAACAAGTGTGGTATCAAATGGTCTCAAATGTGATTGATATGGGTAAGACACACACATACGAACCCCGGCAGGAAATTTGAGCCATTTCCGAGTCGGTGCTTTGCGGGGTGTTTCGAGCACTATAGTGTGTTTAGGAATAACTCTTCAATTATTCACTATCTAAACCAAAAATTACAGATCGTGCTTTGGTTGGAATGACTCTTTGAATTTTATTTACCTTATTGCATAACGGACCATTTTCTATTCAAAGTCGTATGAAGAATACAAGAATCTATTAGAAATAAAAATAAGAACAAAAAGTTAAAACAAAGGAAAACCATAATTCTATTTAATTATGTTAGCTTATGCGCTTCATTTTTGGGCACAACGTGGGAAATAATTCGTTCAAGGGGTGGGAAATAGCCCAAAAATGATTTTTAACTAGTAAAACTATCAATTGCACGGAAAAAAATTGGATATTGCATGGAGAAGTCTTGGTGGTGACACTGGGGCGACTTTAATGCATGGTTTTTGGGGTGTCACATGTGTCTTTAAACAAGTGTGGTATCAAATGGTCTCCTATGTGATTAATATGGCCAAAACACACACTTAGGAAGCCCGACATGAAATTTGAGCAATTTCGGAGTCGTTGCTTCGCGGGGTGTTTCGAGCACTTTATTGTGTTTACGAATCAATTCATCAATTATTCACTGTCTGAACCAAAAACTACAGATCGTGCTTTGGTTGGAATGACTCTTTGAATTGTATTTACCTTATTGCATAACGGACCATTTTCTATTCAAA
>JBBYHQ010014639.1:0-10595 GCA_038382645.1 Spergularia azorica | reverse complement strand
CAAACTGGAGGACAACAAGACTTCAAGACATCTACGAAAGATGACCATAACATCATAACAAGAAGCTTTTCTTAGATTAGAGTTCAGCTTTCCTAACTCCCTATCATAGTGGTTTGCCTGAAAAAGATCTGCACCATAGATCTCTCCTTTTCGTTGCACCATGTCAATTTTCATCTGTCTCCTTGCCATGCTACCATGTGTCACACCACCAAGCCAATGGTTAGCCTTGTCATCCAACTAGAGAGGGAAAAGCACCACTGTCAACAGTGCCCTTACCAATGAGACCCCTTTAAGCAAGAAGGAATGCTTACTGCCTTGATTCCGTCCTAGATATTGTGCATCAATAATTGAAGTCAACGTTTGGGAAGGCGCATCTTCACTTCATGATTGTGTCTGGGATTACACTACAACCTCTTTGCTGCCACAGCAAGAAAGCATTCCTCGTACACAGAAAATCTGGTGCTATTACTCTTTCTCATACTACATTGATTGCTTCAACCGACACGTTCACAGTGACCTACTTAATGTAACAGATGAAGATAGCCTTCACTGAACTATCTCACAGATGAAAGGAGAACTCCTAAAGATACTATCAAGAAGATTTAATCCTTTGAAGATATCAGAGACTCTCAATCTATGAAGCACGGGGCCCTGAGAAAAGTAGTATGAATAGCTGCCTTCTTCTAAATAGCAAATGGTTGCCTTGTTTTCAGTTAAATGTCAATTGGGAACAGCCTCTCTGTAAATGCAAGGGAAATGGTACAAATGCCTGACCTCCCCTTAGCGCGCTACAAGGTAGAGCCTCTTCAAAGAAACTGGGGTATGATAACACTTAAGATGAAGTACTGAGGAGGAAGTATGATTTTACACCCATATTGGAAAGCCAGATGCATAATTATGCGTTTGTTAAGAACATTCTCTGTTTCAGTGCATTATTTAACGCTTCATAACTTCTAGAAAGTGACCCTTTAATCTTAGTCTAAGCTTACGAAAATCAATCCCTATCCAGAGTATTCCAGAAATTAAGGCAACTATTCAAGAAATTGTTGCATCATTTTATTCAACGGAGAACATGGGAGTAATGGGACAGTATTCAAGCTGAAGGTACCTTATTATGTAGTGACCACGAAACATAACGGGTGGTACTCACAAGATCTTCCATACACCTGTTGAAAAAATCTTGTCAGAACATGAATTCGGAGGCAAACAGCCTATGAGCTATGGTGAAAAAACATCTTTGTGTTAAAATTGTGATTACATGGGAAATTGTGGAACGTGATAATGTTTCAATTGTACACTATTATCCAATATATCTCTAAATGTCACCTTCAATACAACGACATTAATCCAGGGCGCAGTCTCAAAGGCTCCTGCCTATGGTGAAGTAAGGGGGAGGGGTGTCAGATGTACGTATCTTTACCCTATATGCATCAATACAGTAGTTTTTTTCTCCACGACCAGAGAAAGGCGGCACAAGAAGTGCGATAGAGGTTGTATTAGGAGATGACTAATCTCATAAAACATGAACAAAATAACACCACCCAGAAGTGCTTTCTACATATAAAAAGCATGAAACACAAGAGGAAAACTATGAGGGAAGAAGTTCAACAGACTGGTAAACTATTATCAGCATGTGGAGTTTTGACACAGAAGAATAGCCATTAAACGCATTTGACAGATCGTTAAACACAAACAAAAGCTAGTAGCAAAGGTGAAATTTTTTGGCAACTGAATGAAGCTTCATAACAAAATAAAATCTGGAAGAGAAGCGAAGTTTAGAAACAGAGCTTAACCAGCTGGCAGCATTACCAAAGATTGTTCAGAGTTGGATTCTAGAGCATGTCTGCAAAGCTATTCATCAGAAATTGGGAATAGTTTGTGGAATCTTTGTAGAAAAAAGCACTTGTGATCAACTGGGAAGCTGTCGTGGTCAAGTACTCAAGTGGAATTGTTTGGCCCGTTGCTACATTTTATAGCTAAAGCATGTAGGTGCACTGCGATTCTCACAAAATCTAATACTTGTGCATTTTAGACTACTACTATAGAATTAAGTCATAAATGTATAGGCTATGAATTAGGCATATATTGAGAAAATGAATCATGTAAAATAGTTGTTCTTTACACAGGTTTCTCTAGTGGCGATATTATTTCTGAGAAGACATCGAGGATAGCTAAAGAGACCTCATCAACAAGAAAAACAAATACGAATACTTCGTCCCAAAATAATATCCCATCAAATAGTATCTCGTATAGGAATTGAGATTTTCGTTACCCCTTGCCCAATCAACAATTCAACAGCATAAAAGAAGCGGTAAATTCCAAACACACTTCAAACTTGACAAAAAACAACTACAGCATAAAAATGCAACCATTAAGACACATAACCCCTACCCCTATGAACAAGAATAAAGAGCACTAATTTATGTAAACATTCACAAATACGATAATCACTTACTTCTCTCTACAAGATCTTTCTGTAGATTCTGCAAAATTGCTAAAGGCAGAAGCAACGCGATCCAGAAACACCTCATTGTGGCTCAGATATTGACCATCTTTCTGAAAACTAAGCACAATTAGACATATATGTGTTCCAAACGCACAATGAATGTAATTGATGAAGCATCATATTGGTTCAGACATCAAGAAACCATACCTGTAAAAGGTGAATACAGATAGGAAGCAATCTCTTGAGAATGTGCAACAACCTATGCCCCAACTGCATGTAGATAAGATATACACAAGATATGAGCTCAAAAGTTAAAATGTATTACAATACTGAGATAGACTAACAGCTACAAACAAGGATCCCACTGGACTTCAAGAGAACTGTCAAAAACCCAAAAAAAAAAAAGGATAGAAAATGATTAATATAAGAATTGCGAGGGGTTGCGTACATAGAGTAGACTTGTATAGAAGAACTTGCATAGTTGATTCTTGATATAGGGGAAGCCCCCTGTCAATGTACATATATTACATGGGATAATAGTAATGAAAAACGAATAATCTCTAATATGCAGTCCTAATATAACAATATTATCAAGATGATAATCTCCATTTTTTATACGAATAGCTAACATGTGATCCATTGCTCAACCTTCAGCTACTGCCTCCCAAGCATGGAGAAAAGTCCTTCATATAGGAATGAATTCATTACTTAAGCTGGAGGGATTACTCAAGCTATGCAAATTCAAAAAGTTATTATTTACAGGGCCTACATGTTCAAAAAGACGCGTGAATTTATCGGAAAGACACTTAGGAGTAGCACAAGAAATGCAAGTTACGGAAAGCCTTTACTAGCACGTCACCTGTTGCAGAAAGGGTTCAAATGTGTCCTGAGCTTTTGAAACAGCTATCACACAAGCTGTCCTGTTAAGGGAACAGTGTAAGCACAAAGTAATCCAGTAGCACTTGAAAGCACAAATACTTGCAAAATCATTGTCAATGGATATTAGATGCACCAGAGTGTCAAACAACACCGTAAGTACATAACTGCACGAGTTGCAGATGCAAACATGGACCTACTAAGCTTATGTCCATAATCATGATGCATTTAAACTCATGATGAAACCATTAGAACAAGTCAGCACTTCTGGGAACGAGATTGACTTTAAAAGTTGCAAATGGCTTAGACATCAGATATAGGATCTTAAAATTAACTCACTGTCTTGCTACAAGAAACACAAATGGAAAGGATCGCTTTGCTCTCTCTAATATGACACTACACAACAGATGAAAAACAGTATGTTCCATTCAATTAGAGTGTGTTTACGGTTACCAAGTTCTAACTTGTTAATCCCCTTCCATCTCAACCTAGCACTCCAATTCTCTCATCTTTCTCACGCACTATGAATGAGCAAACCTGAAAGAACTCAATACCAAGATCTCTTTTCCCTCTCTAGTTCATGCTCTCCCTCCTGAACTCTCAACCTCTTATTAATACCCAATCCCATTCACTCAACCGAAAATAACATCTAAAACTGAAAAAGAAAATAGAACAAAGATAAAAAAAAAAAATAATCATTAGTAGCTTAGAAGCCTTTTTCTTCCAAGAAAGATAAAATTGACAACAAAATAGCTGAATTTCCTCAAAACCTCCTGTCAATGGCAAGGTACGGGAGTATACATACACTACCCTATTCCGCATTGAAAAATCAAACGAGGCACAGAGATTTAAGTGGTTCAACCGAAGGTAAAAAAACCGTCCATATAATAATGCATAAAAACCTATCGAACAAACTGTTAGCCAAATGTGGATTAAAGTCAGACTTTCATGCATACATCATGTGCTGCTATACAAATAGATGACATACCTTGAATAATTTGTTCCATCATGAATATCTTCAACACCACATGCATTTACAATTTCTTCACGAGTGATTTGTGGGCATTTAGTACCCCCTACCACGAAGCGAAATTCAGCCATAGCTCGATGGTACTGCGCACCTCCATAGAGACGCATTCCGGCATTCTACATGATATTTCGAAGTATCAATGGAAAAATCTTCCCAAAACAGGGATAGCCCCTTAATCCAATAAAAACTTCAAGCGATTTCTCAAAAGAACAGTTGCTAATAGCCTTAAGGGTATCTTTTAGTCACTACCCACGAACGCATGGTCTAGAGATGTCAAAAGCGACAAGGCATGACTGACCACTAAAATAACATGCCTCTATGGGTATTAGTAAATACCTAAAACTTCTTAAGAGACTTTAACAGTGAGTCATACAATCTACACTTGTCATCTTTCTCCAGTATGTCTAATAAACATCACCAGAACTACATAATATGCCGGATTTTTCAGACTTCGAACAGCAGGTCATAAAGAACACAGCTACGGAAAGCATCGATGGCCACAATTATTAAATATAGGAGTCTACATACAGGTATCAATTTTGGAGGAAATTGGAGACCATCGGGGCCAATGAATGCTCCTCCATGCACTCGTTCATCTTGTAGTGTTTCACCTGCAATGAACTTCAACGACTTAAGATGCTTCACACTAATTTCAGTCGTGTTCATAAAGTCAGTACAATATCAACCAAATAAACAACCTTGACAACTTACCGAACTTATCCGGCGGGGCTACTATGGATCCTTTCAGAAGCAATGACAACTGAAAAATGGTGCACATTAGTCTAAACAGATAACTTGACCAGAAACACATATATCCATTCTCTTACAGTTATAAAAAGCATAATATAAAGCAACAACCAGATATGCTGACTACAGACCTAAATCAATGAGAGAACGTCACATGAAAACAAATTGTGCTAGGATGTTGCAAAATCATAACCTCAGAGTTAAGAGATGCAAAGATACCCCAATGCCACTCACTTCTGCAAACAAAAAGCCCAACCCCACTTGCTTTTAATCTGCCTAAAGAACCGATTCACAAGAAACTATAATATTCAGTGGAAGTTTGGAATGGAGGAATATGTTGCAATTGAGTTGCCTTCATCACCCAAGTTCTTCTGCCCGCTTTTGTAGGTGGTATAGCGGAAATAGTTGCAGAAAATCGAAGTCTACGTCAAGAATTAATTTTATTCCCGTTGGCGCCTTATTCCATCAAAGTAAGCACAATATTAAAAACCAGTTCCTTTCCAAATAGTCACTACACATCCACTCCGTCCCAAATCAAACTTCCCATGGCGTTTGAAAATGTAAGAGGATTTCAAATTCCATGGGAAGTTTCGATTGGGATGGAGTGGTACCAATCACGCCACTCTATTTGCCTAATAAATTTGAACCATGTTCTATCCTATTAGTATGAAGACCTGGAAAACTTTTGGTCATCTATGTACAAATAACACACAAAAGTCGACGATACACTATCACATATCAATCAAAATCCTAAAGAGACTTACTTTTCCAAACCAGTTATTTCATTCAAGGAGACAATCATATATAGTAAGAAAAGGAATAGATTTAAGGAAGTCTAAACAGAGGTACAAGCATGAGAACCTTTGTAAGGAACTGATCATGAAATTCTCTTCCTTTCTCCTTCAAATTTAATTCGCTCAACATACTGCATGCAAGTAAATTATGATCAGAGTTTAGAATTAACCATTAAAGAGAAACTGGATCACATGCGATAAGTAATAGTTACCACTCTACGGATCTCAAAAAAAAAAAAGATGAGAAATTCGCACCCTGCAAGAGTTATACTACTATTGTCAAGAAAGGAACAAAAAAGGCTTCAAGGTGAATGACTGATTGAAGAAGTATTCAAAAGGGCAATGTTGTTGAAGCATCGATCTTAGTCGCCCCCCCCCCCCTGAGTTTATGTTCTATTCTGCTCTTTCACAAGTTTGTATCCCAGTACGGAAAAGTTTGGCTCTGCGCCTCTGCCTTATAGGAATACTTGCTGTAGGAGAAATCCATCTATCAAATTGTACGATCATAAGTATGTACAACCTACACCCAAATAAATAGGGTGATTTCTACTGATTTAACCTCTAAGGTTACAATCTGCCATTAATGCTATTATGGCCCACGAGTCAATTTATACATTACATGCAAAAGAACAAAGGAATGTCGCAACTCTAGCTTTCCACCTAACCAGTGAATGAAAGTTTCTCTCTCTAAGTCCGAACTAGAGATTCATCAGATACACACAGTCTTGTGTCTTGGGAAATGAAAAACATTAGGAAGTTTCCACTTTCATTTCCATTTTAGGTATTTTTCTTTTATTTTTGTTTATTAATAGACAGGGGTTACAAAAGAATATTGCTCTAACCAATAAACTGTACATTAGTTGAAAATCTTGAAATTTCAAACTACCCAACCCACGGTTTTTTATTTTTCGTAAAAGTAGTTCCAAAAATTTCTTGAAGTGGTTTTAAGAAAATTAATAGAAAGAACTACTGACCTTAGTTCTTCAGTAAACTCATTAAGATTTCTCGTTGCACCACGATGTTCTTTCTCAAGAAGTGGGATGATCAATGGAACACTCTCTATGTACCTAAACGACAACATTAACAACCGATAACATTTGAAAGGAATAATAAACGACCCAAAAGGTTCAAACTTTAAAGATGACTGCAGACCTCTTCTGAAGCAGTTCTTCTAGAAATAGCTTCAGGCTACTTATTCCAATTCGACTTCTTTCTTTTTTTAAAAGTGATCTTCCCAGCTTCTCCTCCAAACATGAAATATCTTCCATCTCTCTTGAGCATACAGCCTTGCAAAATTAGCAGATCTTTCGACTAAAATATCTGATAAACTTGGCAACAGAACTGGTAAAACTATGTTTCATTAATATATGCATCCAGTGGTAAAATACACATGCAAGACATGAGTCAGCTGCTTTGGAGGGCTCCGAACGAAAGGCTAATATATAGTGTAGGGGCAATGACTCCTATCAGGGATCAATTATCAAACCATTACAACCTAGGTACTGTGAGTATGAGGGTAGGAAAGACTGATTAGTACACAATTTTAGACATAGACAAAAGTATCAAAACCTCTACCTATTCGGTCATCAATAATTAGCAAGCTTCAGATATAAACTTATATGAAGAGCAAATTAGGAACATCTTTCACAATTTGGTTCAAGACAGGTGCTAAATTTATATATGAGACTGATAAAGGATGGGAACTAGATGCACAGTGATGATGCTTGTACGAGCCACATGCAACCTGATTTCTATACAATTGGAAGATTGAGGATAAAGATAAATATGACAAAGGGGGCACAGCCTGCTGTGGACAAGGAAAGACAACCAAAAACTTACTTTCTTAAATTCATCGTTTGATCTCTAAACTGAATCAGGAGAAGAACCAACTCTTCCAGAAGGTACAGATGTGAAGAAGGGGGAGTCGCCTAGAAGAAACCCATCAAGAGTACAAGCCGGGGATGACAGGAAAACCTCTACATCAGAAGCACGGGCAAACTGAGGTATCTTTGTGTCAAGCTTTGTAGAGACAATTACAGTCCTGGAAAGCTCAGGATCGATCTGTATCGAGTACATGCTTCATCAGAAAATCATATTATTCAGGGCCAAATTAGCTTTAAATAATGTAATACGGAGTACACTAAAGTTAACTGTCTCTAGTTAACACGAATTATTAGTTCAAATCATCTGAAGTTGATAAATAGTGATTTATATAAACTTACATAAAATATAAGATCAGCAACCCAGTGCTTTTAAGGGTGATAATGAACCATCAAATTGCAATGTGTTTTATGTCATGGACTCTAATAGATCTTTGATAACTTCCATAAGATACCCATCAATTACAAAGTCTAAGCTGTGTCTCCAAAATGTTGCTTTGGCCTACACCATGTTCTACAACCCTAAATATCCCTCTTAACTCCAATTCAAGCATTGAGAGATCACTTTTTAGCCATCGCAAAGACCTGACAACAGACTTATATCAAGAAGATATTCAAGAACCTGCAACACTTACCTGCATCACCACCCTTCTCGTAGTAGCATTACTCCAATCACAGCAATCTTCAAGGCATAATATAATGAACTCCTTATGCTGCATTTTAGCTCGAACTAAAGACTCTACAGAGGAAGCTTGAGCCTGTAAGTAAAGCACATCATTAGCAACATAGAAGAATACTGTACATAACTGAAACTTCATAAGCCAAAAAGTGAACCTGTAATGTTCGACTTTTTCGAGCTGGAGCAGGAGCAATTAGGCCTGGAGTGTCTATTATGGTGAGGTTTGGACAATACTTATATTCTACTCTGATGATTATTTCCTTAGAAGAGAACTGGCAAGGCTCACTTTCTAGCCTCTTGTTCTCTGCTTCAATGTACGCCTGCACAAAATGAAATAAAAAAACTAGATGGGATAAAAATCTGAAAGACCTATGTTAATCCACAAACTGAGTGAGAGATTGCAAGATACGGTAGTCTGAGTTCCTCGACTAGCTACTTTCAAAGGGGATGACATATTACAAAAGCCAATGTCAGTCTGATAAATTCGAGCAAATGAAGATGAATAATAGCTAATGTCCTAATTGGAGATAAAGAGTCAAATGAAGCATCGTTCTCCAAATGAGCATGCTATGGTCTAAACTCGAATAAATCCTGAAAAGACCCTTAACATTAGTGTACATTCCCTTACTCCTGGAAGAGCCAATATTCTTCACTACTTGGGCTACTTACGCCTTCTACAAGACAATGTGATAACAATACACAATACGAGACCATGAAGTACAAGCTCCAAAATGTTTAAGTGGCGTAATTTATACACTGATAAATCTGATAATACCACTTACAACTGAAGTTTCTATTTAAAACAATCACCCTTGCCCCCTTACTTTTGATCCTGCAACACATAAATTCCATAATTCCAACTTCCTTTCGTCACTTTCTTTCGTTTTTATTAACCAACTAAAGTCCTAGTCCGACAATTAAGACAAAAGTGAAATGTTTGAACATTCCCTATTCCACCTCCACACTGTTTGCTGTACTAGTAGTAGCATTTTGCGCCTCTTTATGAACCAAAAAAAAAAAAAAAAGTGTTTGACTAGCTAGCACATACTAATGATCACAAGTCTAATTAAACGCGCAAATGAGGCCTTGATCTAGCGGCTAAGACAAAGTAAGTTAAAAACCCTTAAACCCTTCCCCATCACTAGTAATAAATAACCCATGTACTAACAATCGCGCCTCATTACCAAAATAACAACACAATTTACAACAAACAACTCAAAACTAACAAAAATGGGCAAGCAAAAAGAACATATTTAAAACTTGATAGCACATGTTAATAAAATTCTAAATTAAACACGCAAATGAGGTCTTAATCTAGCGGCTAATACAAAGGTATTGCGTACCTTTAAACCCTCCCCATCACTAATAACCCGTGTACTGACAATTGCGCCTCATTACCGAAATAAAAACACAATTCACAACCAAAAAGATACAAAAGTTGAACCTGGATTTCATCAAGAGACTTGAGGAGGACGGAAGAAGGGTCGGAATCGGAGACGAGGAAGCAAAGAGGGGATTCGGAATCCGGGTTAAACTTCATATGGAGCGTAATGGGGCGTCGGGTCTTAGTACCACCACCAACATGGTTGAATTGGAAACCCATAAGAGCTTCAACCAATGCGCTCTTGCCATCTGTCTGATGACCCACCACTAGAATTGCTGGTGCTTCAAATGGGGTCTCGAATTCTTGTGCTAAACAGTGAAGATCGTTGTATGCTTCGTATATTCTCCATTGTTTCTCCATTTCTTCTCTGCAACTCTCCATTCTTCTTCTTCTTCACTCTTTGTTGCTGTCTATGTCTTGTCCTTGACGTTTCTGTGTTTGTTTGTTTTTGAGTGAGTGTTGTGGAACCGCTTAATTAGAAATGTGATTGTGAGTTGTGAGTCAGTCCTCTACCGATGTGGGCTCTCTTTGGATTGGGTTTCATACTCAGTACTTCCTCCGTCCCAACTCAAACACCCCAAGCCATTTTTATAGTGGAATAAGAAAAAATGATATAATAAGTTGAGTGGGTAATATTAGGAAAAAGGAGGAGAGAGGATGTGAGGATTAATAAAGTAGGAGTGATAATGTGAGAGAGAATGTAATAATTTAATAAAAGTAGGAGAGAGAAATATGTCCCAAAATAGATGGGGTGTTTGA
>JBBYHQ010014593.1:0-10597 GCA_038382645.1 Spergularia azorica | reverse complement strand
GTATAATTCAGATTTATTACATCTACCAAAACAACAAGAACAATCAAGTCTTATTCCCAAAATAATTTGGGATCGGCCAACAATAGATTTCATTATTAAGAGACCCGTGCAATGCACGGGCATTCATCCTAGTAGTTTTGATGTGGAGATCTTTACTTACTAACACTAACACTGAAAACCATAAAAAAAATGTTGCCCGATTAATTTTAAAACAATCCGACATAATCATCCTAGTCCAAAACCGACCCGACATGCCTGAGTGGCAGCTTAACGATCACGGTCCAGCTCTCCAGAGTACCGCCCACACCCTTGAAATTCATTTTGGTTATCCAGTGGCTAAAAAACGATGAATTTTCCCGCCCAAAAATAAATTAGGGTTTCGAAACACAAATCATTTCTTCACGAAATTAATCAATCAATTGTAAAGAGTACAGAAGAAGCCTTTGTAGTAATCAGCAATTCAATTTTCAGGTAATATCCTCTCTCACAATTATCAGTTCATTTTACTCCCTCAGCAAAATTACTACTACTTAAAATCTCATTTATAGGGAGTTATCCTGTTAATTTGGGACAAATTTTTCTCAAAAGTAGGAAACTTTCCAACGGAATATTGCATAATAGATTAGCAATTGAAAATTGAGGGTGATTAATTAATTGGGGGTAATTTGATTAGTAGAACAAAACCCACAAATTTGTTATGCAGGAATTTGGGGTAATTTGATTCAGTGAAAAAAATGGAGAAAGCAGCAGAAATGGCTTCACCTGGATCAAAACAGTTGAATTTGAAGAAGTCATTTAGGCATGGTGTGCGCTCTCTGCTTACCGCTGTATCGTTCGAGGTACGAAACACCAACACCCCTCTTAACTAACTGTTATTGCTACTTGTTACAACTTACAATGCTTTAATTCATCATTGTTGTTCGTGTATTATTGTCGTAGTTGTGAATGGCGTTAGACATTCGGACATGAGGGCCGTGGTTATATTGATTTCTGGTTTGTCCTGGATGAAGTTGGAGGATTCAATTAGCTTAGTTGATCAATTGTTGTTGTTTGTTGGTGTTTTCGGACATAACAGTATGTCGTGTGAACACGGGTTTTGTCTGAATTATAGTAATGTGATCATATGGGAATTATTCAAAATAGTTGTTAGGTTAAATGATACCTATGTTGGTGTTGGGTAGTTCTATTTTATGATGGGTGTAAAAGATGTTTAGTGCAATAACTTTGGGTACGGTTGACTAACACCGATCTTCTTTTGAGGGGAGGTGGGGGAAGAGGTTACTCAATTGAGATGTTGTTTTAATTTATATGGTTGAATCCAGTCAATTGATGAGCTTATATAACTCGATTGGACTTGGCCTCATTCTACGCTATACATGTATTGTTATATCTTAAAAATATATGGTATGGCTGCCCCCAAAACTAAGCAATTTTTGAATTGGCCAACTTTTAATTGTGGCAACAAGCTTAAAACGGCTTTATTGGGTACACTGTGAAGATTTTACACCTTCATTCGATCAGCTTGTGTCTTTTACCAAGTGAAAATTAAGCTAATTAACATTCAACAGACTGGAGACTTTATACACTCATGGCATGCATAAAGTTTTTTGATGTACCGTGTGTGTCATTTCAGTTCCATGACTTAATTTTCTTTCACGATATTACCATTGCCCTCGATTGATCCTAGTATCTTCTTTGTGTGTAGTGATTCCACATTCCTTTGTGATTGCTGCTATCTTATTGTTTGGATTGAATGTTTGTTATGTACTTTTAGTACTTCAATGCTCTGCTGCACTGGTCCATCTCCCTATATACCCCCGGCAGACGTTGTGTCATATTTGTTTATATTTTTTTTTTTTTTGTGGGGGGATAATTGAGAACTATTAGCTATGTAATTGCTCAAATTTTCTAGTGCTTTTGCCAATATGTTTTCATTTTATTTGGCTGCATTTGTAAATATTTTGTTGTTCCCTATTTCCTACTTTTCTTATACATTGGCTGATTACTATTTACAAAAATTTTGAAGTATGTATGTTTCTGTTTGTCTTGTTTTCAAACATTTAGGAAATCTCTAGAGCTTTTCCGAAGTTCACTGGGGCTCAGCAGGACCAGCTCTACCAACTATATATTCAGGTAAACAACCTGTCCTATCACTTATTTAAAAGCTGGACTATTCAACTCGACGCCTATCTCTAAGATTTCAAAAACATTTGACGTATGTTTAGAAGCTGTTGAAATACATTAACTTTAAGGAGACTAGATACCTGTAAAGGAATAGAGAATGTAGCACATCCTTTGAAGAAACAGAAAATCAATTGGTCTTGGTCCGTTGATGAGAAAACCTACTATGGTTGAAGTATCACGTAGAATGGTGACTGCATTCATGTTTTTATCCCGATACTTTTGTTCAATTGGTTGGTCTATGTACATAAGGTGCTTATAGTTCATTACCCGTGATCCGTGGAACTGTTCTAATTGTGTGCCATACTGCTAGCCTATTAATCCACTGAAAAGGACTTTAACAGGTTGGGAAGCCCATGAAATGAATCTGTTTATGTGTTCACTTAAAAGTTAAAATGTTTTTCCTGATAATGTATTAGACTGATTATCTAGATATGTCTTCAACAATTTAGTTGTCTGTTGTCAGCCTGAATACTTATGTCTATATGCTGTCAAGGGCACCCCTTAAGAATGCATTCTCAAAATTTTACCTACATCTTAACTTACAGCAACATCTTACTCCCTCAAGTTAGTAAGCGTTTACGGAGCTAGCGATAAATATCTGTTTTAGTTGGATTTTGGGGAGTTGAGGTTTGGTTACCATCTGCTCTATGGGTTTGAAAGCAATGCACATCATTAGCACAACGGCCATACATCTTACAGGTGAAAGGGAGGCTAATAGGACCCTGGTTTTCAGTCACTTCAAGCCTTTTTTTATTCTGTTTTGGCGTGAGGACTCGAGGAGTACCTGAAATATCTGTTTGATTATTGAGTACATTTATCTTCCTATTTGTGGTTTGGATACTTCTATCATGGAATTGCATATGTTCACATGAGAAGGAAATTAATAGTCGACAAAAATCTAAATATATGATTTCAGACCAAACTCCTATAGTTATGTTAGGTAGATTGTAGCAGTACTTCAGAATGAGACCAAAATTCACCAAAGAAGGGGAAAGAAAGTGTAGTGACAGCTGCAAATGAAATCTTTTACTCTAGTAAGTGATTGAGATAAAAGAGTATATCAAGTCGAAATTGAGATTAGGGGAGTGGCTGTATGAAAATATTCTTTAGTTGACCATTGTCAATATGAGAAGGTGTAACTGTTAGATAGAAGGTGCAATCTCATATTCCGTATACACAAGTCTCAATTACATACCGGATATCAAACGGAATATGGAAAAGTATGCTTAGACATAGTACGAGACAATACTAAAAACTTTTACATTACTCTTGATCAAAGATCTTATACTTACCTATATTTTGTCATTTCCTGTGATGTTTTAGGTGTTTTACGTCCTTTGTTCTTTCTAGATTCAGTATTTACTGACTATGCTGTTCCTCTCTGCAGATCATTACATCACTGCATGAAAATATGCAGGTATTGTTTTTCATCTTTATTCCTGTTGTATTATCAATGTCATGTAAGGAGTATGCAGAATCTGCTGTTTTCTATTTTTCTCCATATTTGTGAAATTAGTTCAGTCCTTATTAGAGAGTCACCGGAAACATTGCTCGCACAGAGTAGAGTGTAAAAATTAAGTTTGGTAGTGTAAAGATCACTATCGGAAAGAGATGTCATTGAAGTAAAGAGGAAGCATGTCAACATCTTAGCTAAGCCCCTACATGTGTTGTTTACGAAGTACATACTAAAGCATCAAAGGAAGATGGTCAATAAAATCCTATGCCGCTGAATATCAACGTTTCCTAACTAGAAATTATCTTATTGATCGTCTGAGCTCAGGTCATATCTGTATAATCTCTTTTAGTGGCCAATTTAGCCTTTACGTGCGCATTGGTGTCCTCGTCATAGTGTTGAGGTTTGTTTATCAATTAAGTGCTTAACCTCTATGTTTCTGTCATCTGGTAATTTTTAACAGTTTGGGGAGACTTAACATCTCGTCTATATCTTCCAGATTAGATTTGTCCTTGAATTTTGAGTGTTTAATGGTCTCTTGTATTGCTATGGAATATCTTTAAGCTATCTCGGTAAGCTCTTGGGGCTACAAAAGGAGAGTCTTTGGGTCTGGCGTGGTGTTGTGTTCATTATTTGGATTTCATTGGTTCATGTTTAGGTCTTGCAAGGACCTTGTCCTGTTAATGCTGAAATAAACCGTAGATATTGCTTTTAAATTCTATTTAAACACTTTTGCAGGATGAATTTGATTCTTTATGCCATGAGACACAGGTATGCTCACCTCCATGATTATAGCGTCCGCAATGTATTTACTGAAGTACTTCTTACTGCTCTACTCTCACTTTATCAAAATTTTGGCATTTGTTTGATGGCTTTGTTCATTGACATTTATGAGACAGCATGTTTGTCACATTTTTAATTAACATCTACTATTGAGCTCACCAGAGATTCCGAAGTTTTTAGCAAGTCTTTTTAAGTTACTGGTCTTCTGTGACTTCCATTGTTAATGCAGCTATAATTAGAAGTTTCCCAATTATGAGCTTGATTTCGACGTGTTAATTTCAATTTTGGTTTAGGTTACAGCTAACACTTCCATTAATCTCTCGTTATCTCCTGCCATAGCTGAAATATACACCGTGTGTCAAATATAATTAATCCCAATTACCAGCAGCAACACAAGTGTAATATGTAACGAATTATTATTATTGACCAGTGCAATACATTCCCTTTGTTTTAGAAATATGGTGATCATTTCCAGGGAAACTGAGTGCTTTATAAATCACGCTAAACATATAGCTTCATTTCATAGGAATGATCTTATATTTAGAATATATATGTTTAAAACAAGTGACTTAGTAAGCCTATGATGTTTGGGCTCTACAAAGGGACAAGATAGATGCATAATGAGGCTTTCTAAGTAGGTGGCTGAAGAGGCAGACAAGTGGTGTATGTCACTGCTACTGCTGTACCGTTGCTGAACCTTCTGACAGCAAAGCTGAGACGGGAACCCAATGCTTGGCTTACATACATATGGGTACTTGGGGAAGTGTTTGTAAGGTGGCTTTGAGGGCCATTGGTGTGTGCCTCATTTTAGGAGATGCGATTCTTTTTTCCTTGCTATTGGGATTTGGGTATTGATAAACGTATGGGTCTAATGTAAGTTGGATTTTGGGTAATGATGAACTGATGCTTAATTGCTGTTGCAAGGATCAGTTTACTCTGCTGGATGAGTTGCAATCTGTAAGGAGTTTTTGTATGGAGACAAAAGTGATATTGAGCAGAGTGGATTACCGCTGGTGTAAATGTACCATTGAGAGAGGGCTAAATACCGTAAAAAGGTTTACTTTTGAAATTTATAGATAATGAATGGGGCTGGAGCCCGATACCGAAGCATATGATGTACCATGCGGCTGGCAGGGCTAGTTTAGACTTGTTTTTCTAGCTTTAGTTGACATTAGGTACTCGTATTTCTTGCTAAACCAAGTGACAACGTGCATGAGATAGTTTTCATGGTTTAGAAGAGTCAATGAGTCTTTTTTTATGTGTTGTTCACTCCAACTCCAAGGTATCGTAACATGTAGATTCCTGGATATGGTGTGGATCTTCGCATTGAAGATTAGTCACCAATGGGTAAGGAGTCCATAAAAAAGGTCATTTCTGCTTTCTGTTGCATTCACTCTTTGCCCTCTTCTTCTATTTCCCTTTTTGTTTTGGAGTGGATAAATTGATCCAGACACTTTGTCCCCAATTCCACGCAGAGTGGGAGATTGTATTTCACAAAAGCAGTCTGCTTTAGCAATGTTACTTTCGTTCGGGAAACATCCAGTTTAAGAGCATTTCAATTTTCATCCTATTGTCTGCAGGTCGGAACCATTTTGGATACTGTTGAGCACTTTGTAGAGCAGCAAAGTTTAGACCCTTTATTCTCACAAAAGTATGTACTTTGAACATTCTACTTTCTGTTTGTCCAATCTCAACACTAGACAATGTTAGTGCTTGATCATGGGTCAGAACTATACACTTTGAAATGCTATGCTTGTAAATTTTAAGCTTGGCAGCGTGTTGATGTTACTATGTTTGCCCGTAAGAAAGAAGTTGAAGCAAACAGCTGTTCGTTTGACTAAAAAATGTTCTTCATGCATGTTTAGACACAAAGTGCATCATTTCAGGCTACCCTGGTCTTGACGGATATATTGAGGAATTAGATCACTTATTCTGTGTATCCTTGCCCTTGCTCCCACACTTTTCTTCTTGTTTTCTTCTTACTGAATGACACCTTAAAAACAGCATCTTGGCAATATGTTCTTGGAAATAATGCCCAAAGTATCTCTGTGTCTGTATGCATAATTTCTAGCTTTACAGTTTGCCCAAGTGCTAAGGTGATTAGTTTTAGTATATATCTTAGTCTGTACCTTCCGTTATGGATTCATCTGACTCTGTGTTTCCTTCCTTTGGACTCCTTGCTTTTTTATCGTCAATTTCCATCTGTTCTGACTTCTGATGCGGCTTTTAATACGTTAGTGTCAGATTGCACATGGTATTATGATCAAGTATGTAAAAATGAGTTAATATGTATATATATATATATATATATATTTTTTTTTTTTATTGATGCAGAACAAACATAGGAAATGTCAAACAGGATTTGCTGGCTACAAAGATGAACGAGATCCAATTGTTGCAGAATTTGCTAGATAAGGTAACTTTTGCATCTTCGTTAAAGAGTCTTGCATTTCAACAGAACACGTTTCTCGGAGAGATTGTGGAATCAAAGTGTCTGAAAATACTCCGTAGCATAGAGAGATGTCCTGACACAGACTTAGATTTTTGCGTAGGGATTGGAATTTAAGATTCAGTGAGGTAATATGCAGTCATTATATTGAACCGATCTTGATCTGGTTTTTGGAAGTCAGTATAGTATGACAGATAGCGTATCAAATATCAGTCACGCCAATAAGAAAAATATATATGAAGCTGGACAGGGCAGGGGATACTCCTGTAACCTCATAATGCTTTTCTTATTGTCCAACATATGTTCATTATAGTTGCATGCATGGCACAGAATTATACCCTCGAGATCATGCTACTTAGCTTTACCATTGGTAATATAAACCTCATAATCAGGTTGAGGATCAGAAGCATAGCATCAAAGCTCGGATCAAACTAGCTAGGAAGACACACGAAGAGACATCAGGGACTACAGATTCTGTTGAAAAGGTAGTCATTTCATACTTTGTTAATTGCTCTATGCAATTGGTCCATTTTTGAGACACGACCTTGGTTGAACCCTATACCCAATACCCTAATCTATGCAATCACTCTTTCAGTTGAGATCGATGATGGTAAATTTTCAAAGTTACAGTCCCAACGTGCAAGACGCCTAGAAGCCAAGCAGCAGCCTCTGAATCACACATTGTTGTCTAAAAATCGCGGAGTGCATGGATAGAACCGGGTAGGCACCTGAGTGAAGTATATAATGTTTGGTTTGCCGTGTACTAAGAAAACCAATTACTTTGGGAACGAAGGTGTATAGTTGCATGCGTCCTTGTTTCAGACATTAGACTATTAGAGGGTACAACACAAACCTGAAGCATGACTCTTGTAATATGGATAAAAACAAAAAAAAAAATTCCAGAATTACAAGGGACTACTATAATGTCACTTCTAACAGCTAATTGATATATTTATATAAAAACTAAAAATTAATTCGATTAGGTATTTCGATTTTAGTTGAGCATTGGGTTCTTATGTTGGATCATATCCAATGCTAGTAGTTGTCGAATTAAATTCCAATTCATAGCTCATATAAAAATAAAATTTCGCGGTTTTCCATTTTTGGTAGATTCAAAGCCTGAAATGTTTTGGTTATGGCAATAGGGATAAGGGTACACATACAATGAGTGTATGAGGAATCTTCATACACTATACCTTTACCAATTAGAGTGATTGACTAGATTGTTAATAACAGACTAAAAAAAAGTGCAAAACCCAAAAGAATCACCCTCCTACAACGACACAGCCACCCACCTACCCATCACCACCACCGTCCACCCCCATCCCTACCGCCACCGCCACTTGGCCATAGTCGGCAACCCTCTCAACCTCGGTGGTCCACTCACTAAACATTCCGCGGTACTTATAAGAGTTATATATCACGAAGTACCAATCAATCAAGACAATTTTTGAAGCATTTTCTACTTTAAGCCACTATATAACCCAATGCAGTAATCAAGACAATTTTCAACCAGGATCGAGCAAAATCAATGGTACATAATTAAAATGGGAAAAAATAAGTCGAGATACATTCTTGTGATTCCACTTTCTGATATTTTAATAGGATTGGTTGAATAACATTCTAACCGTTAGATTAGACCCCTTTTTTTGTCAAGTTTACCAATACTCTGTATATGGCATCATAAGAAGTTTACTAGTTTACCTTTCCTTATTTAGATCGTCTATTACTTCACGTGCTAACAAAACTCTTACCGTACAAAAAGAGTACAATTGTACAAACGTAACGAACAGCCTTCCCTTCTCAGAACCGCTGTCGTCTTCCGATCAAATTCTGGGCCAAATTGCTCGCTGGTAAGTTTATTATTATCACATCATATAACTTATGTTGGTATAATCTTTTGGAAATTATTAATGATGATATATGAGGGCTCTGATTGACCGATTTCGACTGGGTTAACTCAGGTAGCTTTATTACACCATGCCCTTCAAAGGTACGTGCTTTTCTATTCTATTTATGAGTTTTCAGAATTATGCCCTAAAGCCCCTAATCGTAATTTCGACAAAGATTTCAACTTTATGATATTTTTTAAAGTAATTTAAGCAAGTTTTGGTTAGTAATTAAGCAAGCTATTAGTCGGTCCTATTCTCGAAGCAATTTTCATAATGTTTTTCAATATAGGGGTAAGGTTAAAGCGGGAGTCTTTGAGGCCCTGAGGTAATGTTGTTGACTTCTTGTTGTTATGATAAGCCATGATGAGTTTACGAGGTTTGGGGTGATTTACGAGGTTGTTGTTGTTGTTATTGTTGCTGTTGTTGGTAGTGAATCTACGGAAGTGGGGGGATACAAGATACCCTTAACTCCTTAAGTTATGGTAAGACGTGATGAGTTTACGAGGTTTGGGGGTGATTTACGGGATTTTGGGGTGAATTATGAACCTGTATCTCTCACCTTGATAGGACATGCTTACCCCATATTTTACCAGAGTTATTTATGGGTCGCCTTGCGTCATAGTGAGAAGAAGGTGGATGTCGTCGGTAGAGATTTCAATAGCCAAAAGGCTGCTGTGGGAGGCCCTGGTAATTCCTTTACAGGGAAATCTTCTGTGCCGGCAATAACTGAAATTGTAGGTCAGGCTTTGTTCAGAAATGAAGTATCAACTAGTAGCCGGAGTTCTCCCTCGTCCTACCTTCTTCTGGGCCTGAATGATGATGGTAAAAAGGTGCTTCTAAATGAACTCAGAAAGAACCTTGTAAAAGATGGTAGTGTTGACCTGTTTAAGATAGATTCATCAGAGTTTAGCGAAGAAGATTCAGTAAGAGATTTTCTGTCCAGGTGTGGCTGTTCTCTCCCTTTTTGTTGAAATAATTGACATAAATGTGTACTACGTTGCTGTTACTCTTGTGTTTGCCTAAAGTAAGAATGCGGTGGTGATATTGACGAAGCTTTTCTCTCACTCTAGATCATCAAGTGATTGTAGTGGCTGGTTGCATATTGTAGAGACTGTCAGGGAGCATCCCAACTAACAGCATTCTCTATTTTGATCGGGTCGAGAGAGCTCATCATTCACTTTTCAGATTGTTGATCTCTTTGCTAACTCACGGGACTTCACTTGATGGCAAAGGAAATAGGGTTGATTTTGGGAGGGCTGTGATCATCATATCTTCTGATGTGAGCAACAAGGATGTAATGAGTAAGCTTTTTTGCCAAGGGTGCGAGTTCTGATCGTTCAATTAGCAGCAGTTCAAGGCTGGTAAGTCACAATCCCAGAACTGTTTAGTGTTTTCTCAATTGGATGACACTTGAATTTTTATCAATCAATTGCTCTCTCTTGTTGTTTCTTTTCAGGGCGTGCGTTTTAGGTCTGTTTTGCTTACTAAGAGTGGATGAAGTATTCATATTCAACCCTTCAGCACATCTTCAGCAGCTTGAACTGTTTGCAAGGGTACCAGTTACTGCTCAAAATCCGGATCTGAGATTCATATTTGCATGTCTGCTCGGAGAGAATGTTGGTTTAACCAGCAAAAAAGTGTTTGGGGTTCAGCTGCTACCGCTTCTTAGGCGTTGGTTTCTTGTTGTCCTGCCTCTATCGTGCGTACGTCAGTGTATATTAACCACTGCCTCCTTGTGCATCTAGTGTATATATTAGCTATTTTTTTCGAAATAGGGCTCAAAAAATAAATATTCAACAAAATGGGTCGGATTCAAAAACGTTTAATGTTATGGGG
>JBBYHQ010014582.1:0-10598 GCA_038382645.1 Spergularia azorica | reverse complement strand
TACGCATCTTATTTTATATATACTTATTTTTCTGCTATTGGGCCCCAAAAATTGGGGGCCCTGGGCGACGGCCCATGGCGCCCAGGTTAAAAGCCGCCACTGATTGTGAGCATTGCGTGTTCATGCTTGTCAACGTTTTGCGAGAGGGATCATACTATAAAGGATACGGAGTATTTTTTTTATCAGATCCACCTGACCATGCACCTGTATGTGTTGTGTGGACTATTTATTGTCTATTTTATACGGAGTAACACTTCTCGTTGATTATTTCAGGTACACTTGGCTTAGATTGCTTAAGCTAAAGAGAGAGGCTTATGAAGTCTTTATGCAATGGATCGGAAGATTTTGGTGCAAATTATGGAAATATAATGAATTTTGGATTCTCTTTACATGTACAGTGGTTCTTGCTAATGAAGGTATAGCCAAAAACATCATATATTCTTCCTCAAAAAAAAAAAAAAAAACATCATATATACTTCCTCAAAAAAAAAAAAAACATCATATATACCGTAAGATATACACCGCAACATATGTAGCTAGGAACTAAACACACTAGACCATTTAAATGAATCTAAATTTAAGTCTGGGAGCGAGACTGATCAATTAATCATAGGGGTCTAAATAAATCAAGCCAGTATGATATCGAAATCTCTGCAAATCGACATCTGCATTGGAATATTGGATCAAATTGAAAGATGCAGGATTGAATCATAGGAGGTTTAATACCATTTCATTAGAGTTCGTAAAACCCCACCATCACTTAACCTTAGGGCTTGCTTGGATTGAGAGTAATTGTTAGGGGGGTAATAGGAGCTACAATAAGGGGAAAATTAGAGAAAATGTGGTGGTGGAGGGAGGAAATGAAGGTGGTGGAGGGAGGAAATGAAGGGTGGAGGAGGAATCATTACCTCCATATGGGAGTAATACATTACCCTAGGGGGGAGGGGAGGAATGCATTACCCCCATATGGGGGTAATAGTTTCTCCTCTACCCCTTATTTCTTCCCTCTACCACCACCATTTCTACCATTTTCCCCTTATTTTAGCTCCTATTACCCTCCTAATAATTACTCTCATTCCAAGCAAGCCCTTAGATGTGTCTATATGTAGAACCCTAGGATCACCCTAATATACACTACAGTGAGTGGTATATCTCGGACTTACAAAGTTACAAATAGAAGATTTTTCCTTCTAATGCCTCTCTTAAGTCTTATCCGTAACTCAATCCTACAACTTACAAGCATCTGCTCAACCACCAATCGGACATGTACGGAAAGAAATGATGACCAATTGACCATGGATCTTAACCGAAAGCAACAACACGATATATAGCAATAACCAAGAGGCCCAGCCCAACATATAAAAACAAGCCCAAAGGTATAAAGTTGTGAGTGGTGACTGTTGAACCAAGTCACAATCTTCTCAGTCACATCTTCTTATCCATGATTATGACACTGTTTGCTCAGGCCCAACATGCAATACCCTTGTATACGTTGGTTTTGTTCTTGTCCTCTCTTAAATAATCTTAGATTCTCAGTAGTTTCTAATCATTGATTTTAGGTCTAATCGCTTTCGCGTTTTTCTTCTTTCAATTTTTAACGTTTATCGGGTATTCGGATTGATACTGCTCATAGACATCCCGGAAACATCTGAAATGCCAAACACCGCTGTGGTGTAGGTATCAAGAATCGAGTGTAGAGGCGATAATCCGATAACGAGATGAGGTAGCTCACGAGTAGGTTCATGCAATTTGACAAAAACAAATGATTTGAATGTTGGCAGTTTGGCACCCTAAAGTCATGCACAGACTTGACAGTATGTAGTCTCTTTCACATATTGCAAATGGTCCAAAATGGTCCCATGACCCAATAACAAGGGCACTTTGGAGATTTTAATTAGCACCTAATGACAGATAATTGATCAATAAAGTTACTGTAGTAATTAATAGAATTGTACATTTGTACTGCTCATAGAAGAATATATACTGCCTAATCTGATTTGACCCGTACACTGTGTTTGAGTAGCTGGAGAATAAATGTTAGCCCCATCATAAATAACACATGATAGTGAAATATAAGCCATAATTCTACATTTTTTTTAAAACTTTTTATAATAAAGCACTTAATTGCATGTTCCTACAAGTAAATTTACACTAAACTATTTGAAAAAAATTACATAAGAAAATTACCATGAAAATTTCTACTAGGAAAACCAACCAAACCCCATCAGTCCCATGTCTTGACAGTCCAAATGAAGAATTATACCCTGAAGACATTTGTTGTTGTAGTGGATCGGGTTCGATACGTAACACCAATTTTGAACCCGAGATCATTTTCGAGGCACACGGGTCTACGCCATGAGGGGCATGATCACTTGAGATTAGGACACCAGTGTAACAAAGATTAGGGTTATTCCAAGCCTTAAACCTCCTCCCTAATTTCCCATAGAAACCCTCAGGAAAATTGAGCACACCTGTCAGATTATTCCCATTCACATAAATAGCACTAACACAAGGCATATTTGCTAGCTCAGTTGGCAGATTTCCTGTAAGATTATTATTGCCAAGACCCACATATCTGAGCTTCTTCAATTTTGCAATAGAATTGGGTATTTTACCTGACAAACCCACATTAGAAAGGTCCAAATTCATCAGATTTTGCATCTTTTCCCACTTCACATTTATAATTTCACCCCCAATTGGATTGCTAGCTAATACCAATTCTTGCAATGATGACATTTCTTCAATTGATCTTGCAAACCCACCTGATATATTGTTACTCCTCAGGTCCAGTAAAGTTAAGTTCTTCAAGTTGCCCAACTCATTTGGGATAGTACCCACCAAAAAATTGTTGCTCAAATCAAGCTTTAGGAGGGACTTAAGGTACCCAACTGACTGAGGAATGGACCCTGATAAGGAATTCCTGCTTAAATCTAGGATCAGGAGCTCACTCAGATTGCCCAGGGTGTCGAAAATTCGACCTGTAAACTTATTCCCTGAAAGGACTAATCTTTTCAACTGTCTCAAATTGCCAATGTTTAAGGGCAAGTTGCCTGTAATGCCATTCTCAACAAACACCAAAGATTGAAGCATTTGGAGATCACCAAATGTTGATGGCACTGGTCCAATCAGGCTCGGATTCAACCGGAATTCTAATGATTCTAAACTTGAAGCCAGATTTGCCCATTTATCAGTAGGCAGGGTAACCAACTTCTTAGAAGAGAAACAGTTGTAAAAAGACAGAGATTTGAGATGTTTAAGCTCAAAGATTTGTGGCCTAAATTCCGGGTTTTCGGCACAACTGAGAGAATTGTCATGTAGAGGTCCAATGTTTAGGTCAGTCACATACCAAAACCCATCCATAAGATCACAGGAAACACCCTGCACAACAGAATGTTACAGTACTTGTTATTATTATTATTATTATATACTCCTGAAAAATGCATGATTTCCAAAATTTCTATAATTGTATGACCAATATTTCAATCATGCAACATGTCAAAATGACATGTTACATTAGAATGGAACAAATCAGAAATAACCATAACAGTAAAATGACCCAAACTTTGGAAATTTGCATGAAACTAGTAAATGGATAAACTTTCTTTTCATCATGACATGGTAAAATCAAAAGATTTGAAAATGTTCTTCAAAAATAGCCAAAAACAATTCAATCATGGTGAATAAAAAGTTGCCAAGAGTGGAAAAGGAATAGATTGACAAAGAAGACATAGCAATGGAAATAGAAAGTAGGGACTCAAACATACATGGATCAAAATATGGAAATTGAAAGGGGCATAACCAAGGAAGATATGCATTTTGTACATTATTATGAACACATGATAATTATTGGACCCAAATATTATTATTGCTTATTTGAGCATGTCATTGTCATGTGTTATTAATATGCAACCACTAAGTGTCATAGTGTTTGGTGTGGTGTTACTTGGAATTTACATTGTATGTATGTAGAAGTATATTTGTATTTGTATTAATGTTTGTTTAGAAATGTATTTTTAGGTGAGAAATTATAGGATAACATGATGAGCAGGAATAATTTACATGCAATTATAGAATTGGAACTCGGGTTTTCTCAAAGAATTACGTACATTGCAAATCTTATAGACATCGTTTTTTATTAGTGTTTGCGAGTGCAACGTTGTATAAATCTTAATACCATAACGAGTTCTAGTTGTAAATTGGTTTATGTTAGCCGGCATTTTACGGATAATCTTGGAAAACTTCCCTGCTTATAGGTTTCAAAACCAAAAATCAAAGGTTTTGAGAAATTATGCTAAGATGTTGTCTCTCATTTTTGTGTACCCCAAATTGTTATCATCCTATCAAACAAAAATTTACAAATATCACACACATAACTACTTGTGAAGTACTAACATTGTTACTATTATAAATGTTCGTTCTTCATGAAGTAATACTTAGCATGACCACAAACAATAACATGACTTAGAGAGACATCAACTCACGCATTTTGTTTTTACAGTTTTATCTACGATGTTACGAATATTACATCTTATTATGTAAATATTGTACCAAAACTTACAAGTCTTATCTCTAAAACGAAGTAAAACAATCGCTCTTAAAAGTGTAAAAATCACGGCCCGAAATATAATACATTTCACACCCAAAAACAAAGGATAAAGCATTCCAAGGACTAGGATAAACTGACTTGAAATGACAACAGATTGGAAGTACATTGAAGTATATACTCATCAACAGAATTAAAAACAAAAAGTACACAAATATGCAAATATTATTATATACTCATAATAATAAATCATACAGTAAAATTTTAATATACCTGAATTGGAGTCCACCCACAAGGGTCCGGATAAAGATCCGACCCGTTCCACGAATTACCCACAAAACCTTGAATTGCACTGTACAGAGCATCCTGCTCTGTTTTCACCATTTCTGCACCAACTTCCGTTGTATCTCCATTGCACTTTTGCAGCAAAACTATTAGAACAGTCCAAATTATTGCATTTCTAAATGTCTTCTTCATTTTTTTTTCAGTAGAAAAAAAAAAAAAAAGATTACAGCTTTATAAGTAGAGCTTGAAAATCAAGGGAAATCTTCTAATTTTTGTTTGAAACAAAGCATGTCCTTATTTTTTTACCCAATAAACTTTAAAAACAGGGGAATATATGACTATATAAGCAAGAAATAAAGATGGGTTCTTTTGGTTTTTGAAGGAAGTGTAAAGGAGAAGATGGATTTAGAGGAATGAGGAGAAAAGGGGCAAAAAAGCAGAGAACACAGTTATCAAAGGCTCAAAGTAAATATAGAAATGATAATAATGATACAGAAGAAATATTTAAGAGAAGGGAATTAAAGAGATAGTGAAAGGAAGAAATTAAAGAATTTTATTTTTTGAGAACATTTTATTTTTATTTTTGTTTAGGAAAAATGGTGTGTGCATAAAAAAGAGAAGTTGGGGTTTGTTTGGGACTTTGGTAGACTTGTGATCCTGTTATCAGAACTCTCATTTATTTCTTCATTTATGCTGCACGACGGATGAGGGGGACATTTTTTTTGCATTTTTACTTTAATGATCTTTGCTTAAAAAGGTAATCTTGGCAGTTGGGAAGTAAGGAGAGGTTGTTTTACATTTTTTGGATTTTGTCAAACGGGTTATTTAGGTCGGGTTTGTGTAAGGTTGTTTTGGATGGAATCAACTTCGCGGTAGATTCGGGTGATCGGTTTGGGATTTGGCAATTAAGGTCTCACCAGACACAAGGTTCTTTGGGGCAAGTTACTTTAGGTCATTTGAATCGCGCAAATTACTGATCATTTGAATCGGGTTGGTTCAAGTTGTATTGCATATACTTTGCACCAAAAGCTATCATTCGAGTTTGAGCTAAATTTGGATGTAAACTATAGATAATGCAATGTTAGAAATCACATTTTTTTTGCGTTTTCAAATAGAGTCTAGGCAATTACAAATATTCTATGTAGATCGAGGTATGATATGATCATATTGAGACTATTTCGGGAATTCATGTCAATTACAACATGGTTTAAAATTCGGATTAAGTTCGAACCGGGTCGAAAATTAGGTGTAGAAGAGTGGGATGTTAGGTTGATAACATTACAAATTACAATGAAGGTTGGAGGGTTGGAGGGAGTAGGAATTAGGAAGGGGACCATACGTATATATGCCATGCACAAGGACATGAGATAGATGTAATATGCAATGTAATGCATGCAGGACAAAGGAGTGTTTACTCTTTAACTTTAAAACTAAGAGGCCTTGTGTTTCTTTCTTTAAGGCCCTGTTTGGCTTCTTGTAGCTGTACTTCCCCTGATTTTTTCAAGGCAATTGGTAAGGCTCCTTATGAAAATCGGCAAGTCCGTAAAAACTGCTCTTTTTTCTTCGAGTAATTAGTTTTTTCAGTTTGTGAGTAACAACTGATTTCTCCCTGGGAGTGTACCTCCTCTGTTACATGTTTACTTTTCTGACTCATTTATTGAATGTTAATAGGATTCGTAATTCTGTAGAGGTAATCCTCTATAGATCGATGTTATTCTTTTCATTACTTTCATTTTGTTAGCATTTGATTTGAATAAAGAATTGATGAAGTAGATATTGAACCATTATCTACCCCGTTCTACTCATGAGCCTTGACTTTTTAGAGTAGAAAGGCCCAGTCGACCAATTTTGTAAAAAGTGACTTGATTAATATTGCCTTCTATTATTGAGCCGAGCCGAGCCTGAACCTTAGTTCTTCCCTTTTATTCTTGAGTATATTGTCAAGTTTTCGTGGTTCCATATGGTTAGTGATGTTTTCGAATTACTTTAGATTTGAATATGCCACGTAAACTAAAAGTCAACCTGTAAACACATATGTCACTAGATAATAATCTTAACGGTTATTGGTTTATGAATTACCCTTAATTCGACCACGAATGAAAATTAAGAACTTATACAATATATGAATAGAGTTACTTATAACTGATTTCTAAGTGAAGTGTCATGTGACCATAATCAAAATTACTTGGGACTTGGGAGTGCATTCCTTCCTCCTGCACATGCAAAAATCATCTCTCAAAATGACGTGCAAGTGTTTATATATTCACCCAAATAAATTTCTTTTTGCTTTTTTAAAATGTAAGGTCCCGTAATTCTTGAAGTTCTCTAAATCAAGAATTATACGATCTTTAGTAAGAAAATGTGGTCCAATTTATGAGATCCACGAACTTTAAAGGAGTATAAAGAAACACATAACACTAACCTCATCCACCCTATATAAATTCCAAAGCAATTGTATATTGAATAAAATGTTTCATAATCTTTAGACTCATATATATGCTCTTTGTCGATCTTCCAACCAAAATCCTAGCCTTGGTCTCTTTCTTTCATGCTACATTGTATTCTGTTCTTGTGGTTATTGACAAAAGAATGTGATAAAATCATCCATGTAATATAATGACATATGCTGGTTCATATATACCATTTGCTTTAGTCAGTATTTGAGTCGGATTCAAACCTTATAGGAAGGCATATAACTCTCTATTGAGCTTAGATAGTTGTATTTGGTTGTTATCTAAGCTATTCGAATTTCCGTCAATTATTGGATTTTCGGGTGTTCAATTATTTTTCGAGCCAATCTGTTATTTAAACCAAAGTTTCATCCATTAGTTCCACTTGCACTCTATAGAATTACCGATAGTAGTCTATACCTTATATTCTAGTGACCTTTTACTACGTAATCTAACCCCTCGTTATTGCATATTTGCATAACACTAACACACAATCTAGTTGGCAAAAGGGGAGCATTATCCTTCACGAAGAAGCATAATATGAACCAAACTTTTTGACACCTTTGCCAATGTAACGATTTTGGCAGTTCTAATGTCGGTAGTATTATCGATTTGAGTAGAAAAGAAATTACAATGAACATATAGCCTCTGCGCCACCTTTGCTATAAATGGTTAAGGATTGTCTTAAATTGCACAACACTTTTTTCCTTTATATGGCAACTGAAATCCCAAATCTTTTTTCGAAAAAAAGAAGAAGCAGAGCAATTAAACAACAATAAATTGACCCCTATGTTCTGATGAACACAGACAACATTGATATATGAGTATGTATCTTCATGTTTACAGTATACTCCGTATAACTCTATTTACCCTTTCCTGTTTTCTACCATTACCCTATATAATCTATATTCTATATAGCCATGCTTTGGCACTTGAGCTTGTGCAAAAGGAAGTGTTACCTCTAACGATTGTCAATTTGTCATACAAGAAATCATCGTACATTTGGAAATTTATAAAATGCAACGATAAGTCGATAATGTGTGATTGACCATACAAAGCCAATCTTATATATTACTTAGGGCTTGAGTTGGCGCAATATTAATGATATTGTATTAAGATTCCTCGTACACTAAATGTATGTGTATCATCTCTCGTCGTGCCTTTCTAAAAAACTTGCTTTTAGGAGTCCGGGACCTCACCTAATTTACGCCGCCATTTATATTGCCAAATCATATTTGAACTGCTCCGCGCCCGTATGTCTAAGACGTGTTTAGGCGTTAGGGCTGCTCTTAGTTTAAGGTGCATCCGCAACTAATCTAAGTTGGGTCGAATTCCAAATTCCACAAACAAGAACAATAATACTACACAGTATACACTACCATAAAGAAAGAATTACCGTACCTAGTTACTGCATGAACCAGTGACATACATGAAAATAGGGGACCAAACCCAAGCTAAAAAGCCAAACATAATTAAATAAAAAGTAATATAAAGGGACAAAAAATGAATGTGTAATTTGGAGGCTACAAAAAGAGGCGCAGAGAGGGTCTGGACCACAGTGGCTAACCCAAAGGCGTAGGTTAAGGGCGGAGGATTAAGATGGCTTAACCCATAAAGCTCGTACGTACCAATGTCTGATGAGTGATGACTAGCTTGGGGTTTTCTGCAGGCCCTAATTAACAGTCACAGCGTTGACATGTCTTTTTCTGTCTTTATTTTAGCCTTTGGAAAACGCAGCAATAAAAAAAAAGTTCACTTTCAACTACTCGTTACGGGCCTTTTCTTACCTTTACTTAATACTGTTGTAGCTATTGTATGAATGTCTCTTGCATAAGGGGGAATGAGAGAAGTTTCGAATGTAGAGTTGACGATCGTTGACACGATATAATATAAAAATGGAATATATGTGTACTAATAGTAGCAGTAGAGGTATTTTTACCTCTTCTTAGCCTAGTAAAATTTCTAATATGATCGTCCTGATTTATCTTCATTATCTTCGAAGATTGTCGTCTCCAACTGGTTCTTCCTCCTCATCTTCTTCATCTGTCAGATTTAGTGGAGGAATCCCGTGTATTTCTACAATAGATTTGTACTTCCTTGCATCTAAAGTGGACGGACCATACCCCCTCAGTCCGAGTTTATGTATCCCATATTGAAAACGCTTACGTCACGACTCACGGGTGTGCACGCTAAACGGTTAATCAAAGTTACAAAATATTTGCATGTAATTTTTGTTAGCCTCTTATCTAACTTGCTATATATATATATATATATATATATATATTGTTTTTTTTTAAACCTTAATTAACCGATTAGTGTGTACGATCTCCTCAATACAAGGGCATTTTGGGTATGAGGTGTTTAAATTCGGACGGAAGGAATATTTGTTAGCATTACTCTTATTTTAATTTGTTGGGAATTTTTCATCTTATATATTCTTACTTTTCTTGCCAAAATTTCGATCTTTCTCCGTAGATTTGAACCACGCCCTATCTAGAACCCTAATTAACTGAAAAAATTGAAGATTTTGATCGAGTAAAATCTCGTGCCGTACAACTTAGGTTTTCGCCTTTTCTGTGTTTCTCTCTCTGAAGTTTTTGACGTATATCGTAAAATGATTAGACACAATGTAGGAGTGACTATTCAACCGGCTACTTCTAAGCCTCATGGTCTTTACTATTTCAAAATCTAGAGGTAAAGCTAGTAGGTTTTCCTACGCATGCAAGCTCAAATGTGTCAGAGAACATCTCAAGCAAAAATCTATATTGTTTGTTGAGGCTCAATAATTGGTTTTATATTATAACACGCCTACTCACACGAATATCCTTTGGGCTTAAAGCGTGGAAATAATGCACATGCCTGCCCATACCATGGGTTTGAGAGTCCACTTAATAGAGGAGAGGGCTACTAGGATTTGAACTCGAGACCCCAGGATTGTTGAAACTCTGATACCATGTTAGAGAACCATCTCAACCAAAAGTCTAGACTAATGGTTGAGCCTCAATAATCTAATATATATATGTAAAAGCGAATAATTTGGAGCGCATAGAGGGCGTCCAGAGGTCTAGAAATGCATGGAGAGAGTTCAAAATATGTTAAACTATAACATTATGTATTTTAGTAATCTACATTAAATATTAAAAAATGCACAAAGAGAGTCTAATAATTCTAAAACCCTTCTGTAATAAAGTTATCAACATGAAACATAATATAAACTGTTATAACTTGGGCTACGTATATCAAAATATTACGATACATGTATCACTAAGTTCGTGTCGAAACGTACTTCAATATAAGATCCATTTACACATACGTTTGAA